>NMRB01000938.1:133997-153639 GCA_002633025.1 Notospermus geniculatus | reverse complement strand
TAAAAAAAAATACAACGAGCAGTGAAAAAGAGACTGAAATAATGCTTGAGCCAAGTTCTAGTGAATCACCCTCGATATTGTTGAATTAACCTCGACGGCAAGGAAGTGACCGTTATAATCACCCTCGACGCCCGTGTGAAAAACCCTCGACTTCATCGATATTTTCAAAGGCAAATTACGCGGCTCATAGGCAATTTGCAGAGAAAAGACAAGTACAGACGTGTGTGTGACAATTTTCTCTACAAACCTGCTGAAAATGAAGCCGTGAATTACACTCTACTGGTCACAGTGAGCAAAAATCCTCGCGAAGCGATTGCAAAAATGGCGGCCATACGCCGAGGGTAATTCTAATAACCCTCGACGGGTAGCCCACAGTGACATAATTAGCTGAAAGACGCCCCAGCAGCAGGGACACTTGTGGTACCATCCATCTCCAAAAATACATTAGGTCTTGAAATGAAGTTGAATTTCGTATTTCGTACTTCGAGTTTCGTCAAATTTGCGAAACCTCACTATTAAGGCTCCTGGTCTCAACGAACAGACAATGTTGTCGCTTGTTGAATGTATGTACATGTACTGTGCACAAGCCGCAATCCCGTACCTCAAGTAACTTTCCGTGAGTGCGATTGGCTCACACCGCACACGTGACCATAACGAATTTTGGCATGTCGACCGCTCTGACGTCACCAAAGGTGCGACATTTCATGGCGGGCAAAATTTTTAGCTCACTCGTGAGCTTTTATCGTCCTGCGGTGTCCGTCGTCGTCCGTCGTTATCCGTTAGCAGGACATGTTTCGTAACCGCTGGAGCTATTGATCTGAAACTTGGTACATATATACCCCTTGGTTAGACGACCTATGACACCAAGTTTCGGTCTGATTCGATTCTTGGCTTGGCCTCCAGGTGGCCAAAACCAAAACACAAAAAGTGCAACAAGATGACATTGTAAATGTCGTATGGTTCCCGAGATGCACAGGTTCTTCTTCCGGTACATGAATGGTACATTGATAGAGATCAAGATACATTTACATCCAGAGATCAGGGTACATTGACTGATGGATTACGATGAGGCCCATAGAATTTGATCTCATGTCAATAACTCATCCCCTAATTGACCTTGACCTTGATCTTGATATCTGATGGTTCTAGGACAAAATGTACCCGGGCATTGGTACTGGACAGAAGGTACCCGGGCAAAATGTACCTAGGACAAAAGGTACCCGGACAAATGGTACGTTTTGTCCAGTACATTTTGTCCTGGGTACGTTTTGTCCGGGTACGTTTTGTCCTGTCACCATATCTGATCATCAAGGTCATTGCATAATCGAAATGGGCATTCTCAATAACCTAAGTATGTCTGATATCATGCCACTACCTCTTCCACAGGCAGAGATATTTCAAATTATCACGTTTGACCTTGACCTTGACCTCTGATCATCAAGGTCATTGCATATTCGGAATGGGCATCATCAATAACCTAAGTATGGGTGATATCATGCCTCTATCTCTACCACAGGCAGAGATACCGATATTTCAAATTATCAAGTTTAATATATCAAAATCTCATGATATTTCAATCACCCGGACACGTGAGGCTGACAATTTTAATACAGTCCAGTCCTTGGATAAGCAGGCATGAACTAAGACTTTTTTTAATGTTGCTTTAGTTGACAATATGGCAAGTTATCTCAAAATATCACATTTATGATATCGATATTACCATGACCCCTACATCTCAGATCAAAAGTAATCAGTCCATTCGAGGGTATGAAAACCTAAGGGTAGAACTTGTTTCTGTTGCTCTAGGTGCTAAAGGAGCCGAGTTATGACATTATGATAAAAGCGTTACGGACAAAATTATCAAGTCTGATATGTTGATTACATCATGATGGAGGCATCTGATGTTGAAAATGGTTAGCTCATTGGATTGCCCAGGCTGACAAACCTCGGGGTAGGATGTGGTACCAGGACTGTAGCTGTTGAAGGAGATAAGATATGAAGGCGTGACAGACGGACACACACACACACAGACACCATGACCAAAAAACAATATGGCTCCCGATCTTGATGATCAGGAACCATAATAACTCCTGAACTAATGACTGGATCGTCTCCAAATTTTTATCTTCGGTGTATCTAATTAGGATACATAACATATATAACGGGTTTTTGATTTGACCTACTTTTCAAGGTCACAGAGGTCAAAGTTCTACAAAAGTGACGAACCTGCCACAGGTCTTCATTATTTCACCGAGCGCCTTCATATCTTGCATAAATATGTATTAGATAGGGGTACCTTCAAAACTATCGAGTTTCGGTCCGATCGGACATCCAATATGGTCGCCAGGTGGCGTAACCTGAAAATCGACCAAGTGCTATATAAACTTAGGAACGGCTTGACCCAGAGTGCTCAAACTTGATATTTACCTCTTTCTAGATGACCTTTACAAGCACGTCAAGTTTCGGCCTGATTAAACTTCCCATATGGCCGCCAGGTGGCGTAACCCGAAAATCATGAAATGTGCTATATATCAGGAACGACATGACCCAGAGCGCTCAAATGTGCTATGTGCTTTATGTGCATGTGAAGTTTTCGCCCGATCGGGCATCCAATATGACCGCCAGGTGGCATAACCCAACAATCATTGAAGTCCTGCAACTTGGGAATGACTTGACCCAGATTGCTCATAACTGACATGTACCTCTCTCTGTCATTACCCTGTTATGTCCAAACGAGTGAGCACATGGTCCGTGGACCATTTCATTCTATTATTGGTATCGACAAAAAGTGTCCTTTTCCACATGAATGCTTTACCGTACCTTTCGTACAAAAGCGTCATACAAATGATTAATGATGTGCGAGTCAGACACTTACTCTAATCAATATAATTAGTAAATAATTTAGTTAAATTTATGCCTAGGGGTACCTTCAAAACTATCGAGTTTCGGTCCGATCGGACATCCAATATGGTCGCCAGGTGGCGTAACCTGAAAATCGACCAAGTGCTATAACTTAGGAACGGCTTGACCCAGAGTGCTCAAACTTGATATTTACCTCTTTCTAGATGACCTTTACAAGCACGTCAAGTTTCGGCCTGATTAAACTTCCAATATGGCCGCCAGGTGGTGTAACCCGAAAATCATGAAATGTGCTATATATCAGGAACGACATGACCCAGAGCGCTCAAATGTGCTATGTGCTTTATGTGCATGTAAAGTTTTCGCCCGATCGGGCATCCAATATGACCGCCAGGTGGCATAACCCAACAATCATTGAAGTCCTGCAACTTGGGAATGACTTGACCCAGATTGCTCATAACTGACATGTACCTCTCTCTGTCATTACCCTGTTATGTCCAAACGAGTGAGCACATGGTCCATGGACCATTTCATTCTATTATTGGTATCGACAAAAAGTGTCCTTTTCCACATGAATGCTTTACCGTACCTTTCGCACAAAAGCGTCATACAAATGATTAATGATGTGCGAGTCAGACACTTACTCTAATCAATATAATTAGTAAATAATTTAGTTAAATTTATGCCTGTGGTCACATCTGTGCGCTGATTGTCCAGGTAACGACGAGAATAATGCAACCACGTTATTCGAAACCCACAGTCGATTTCAACCAATTCAACAAGAGCGCTTAGCTGACCTTTGCTGAAACGTAGGCCAAATCGTGGAATGTGTTCAGCTTTATCATTGATCTGAGAGATTCTTTGGACCCATTTTTTCACAGTTAACAAACAGACAGACGGAACGACATCCATCCAATACATATTTTGACAAGTTCTGCTTACTTTCATCAGCTGTGCTAAATATTTCACTCTGTCAATTTCAAATGTCTTATTCTTTCAGCCATAGGAAGGGGGCTCGCCCCCACCCAAACATCTATGAATTTATTTACCGCTTTGTTGATTGCAATCTACATGTACAGGCATTGACTGATGTTTATCTACACCTGATATCTTGAATATTTCAAATGCTACCGCACCAATTTTGGCACGGTTTGTTGCATATGAAAGGAAATCTTATTCGTCACATTTCTGCATCAAAATTTTGGAAATTTGAAAATATCAAAATTGTGTAATAACTCATCAGAACAAGATGCCCATGGGCCTTGCGCTCAGCTGACCATGACCTGGCAAGTCAAGAGGTTGACAGGGGAAAAGTGGGACACGTATGAATATTTGACCTTTTAATGGCAAGCAAACAAATATCGAAGATCTCAAGTTATGGAGCTGAATGCGAAATCCAAAATGGCCACCTGCTGACCAAACTGGTTTTTGGAGTAGGCCCACACCGAAAATACTGAAATTGATATGGTACACCACCTGACCATCTGACCTTTATCACTATGCCTCTCAAGGTTGGGTGGGAAGGGCCAAATATCACTTGGTGGACCCATTGAGACTGAAAGTGTAAATATCAGAATGATAGGCCTACTGTGCTTGGTGAATTGAGAAAGGTATCTTACAGGCACACTGGGTGGTGGGGGTTAATACCACTTGGAGTATCAGTATCAAGATAGATATGGTATTGAATTGATCCATTTGATTGAAAGGGATTAACACCACGTGGTGAATCAAACGAGATCTGGCTAGTGCCAGAGATCTCTCTGCTACGTGTCTCCAACTGCAGTGAGTGTAGAGATCTAGATCATTGCAGTAGGTCACTTCAAACCTAGTTGGATGCCAAATATGACTTCCTCGACCCCAATGACTTTATGTACACCTCTCAGCATTACCGTAAAGCGAAATATGTTCGCGGGGAAAAATTCTCGCGAAAATCGCGAACTGCATCGGAGCCCGCCAAAATTTTTCTCCGTGAATACATTCTCCATTGATACCCCGCCATGCGGAAAACTTGACAAAGGCCCTTCACCGCGAATATTTCTCCCCGCGAATGTGGGATTTTTCGGCCATACGCGAACATTTAGGACGCGAAAATATTTCGCTTTACGGTAATTTATCTACACCTCAATTTTTTGAATATCTTGTGAACAAATTGACCAAATTTGATCGGGTTTCTGTTATATGAAATTTCTATGCCTTGGTCACATTGTTCCAACAGTTTTGAGTGATTGCTTTTTCGCCAACATTATGTAATCAGCTGTCAAAAAAAGGCTACAAAATTAACATTTTTTTTATTTTGTGTGAAAATTTTCTGATTTCTGCAATACACTTTGAAAACACTCATTAGAAATAATCCTGTTAAAGTTCCATTCGGGAAATCATAACAGTTTTTGAGAAAAAAGTTTTTTCCCCAGAAGCTTTGCCGTGACCTGATTGCAATGGTTTACACAGCCCCTGATCAGACTACCACCACGTCATGAATAATAAATTTTTCCTCACGAAACCGTAACATGTGACCAGTGGATCATGTTAATAATTGAGTTACGTGACCAAATTAAGCAGATGATGCGTACGTTTATGAATGAAAAGTGAATTCTTTTTGTGGAGAATGGTCAATTGTAATACCCGAGTTCAAGTCAACAGGCCAATAGTAGGCCTCAAGCCCAGTAGGCCTTAGGTCAGTCATTCACATATTACGCCTACATCCAACCTCGCCAGACCTCGGTTCAACTAGTCTTTAAGTAGGTCACTAGGTCATGGAAGTAGGTCAGTTCAAACCTACACTTCACTACCTTTAGTTTGATACCAAACATGACTACCTTGGCTCAACTAGTATTTAAGTAGGTCACTAGGTCATGGAAGTAGGTCAGTTCAAACCTGCACTTCATTATCTTTAGTTTGATACCAAACATGACTACCTTGGCTCAACAGGGACCTTATTCACAAAGGCCCTGTAACTTTAAAGGTACGCAAATACAATAGGTTGTCCGCAAAAGGATAATAGTTTGCGCTCTCCGTAAGTTACGGGAGCTTCGTCAATAAGGTCCCTGGTCTCTAAGTAGGTGTCTAGGTCATGGAAGTAGGTCAGATCAAACCCACACTTCATTGCCTTTAGTTTGATGCCAAACATGACTACCTAGGCTCAACTGGTCTTTAAGTAGGTCAGTAGTCCGCCATGAAAATAGGTCAGTTAAAACCTACACTTCATTACCTTTAGTTTGATACCAAGCATGACTACCTTTGCTCAACTGATCTTTAAGTAGGTCAGTAGGTCATGGAAATAGGTCAGTTCAAACCTACACTTCATGGGCTTTTGTTTGATAGCAAACCTGGCGACCGTCGTTATGGTCTTGAGTGTGTCACTAGGTGATGGAAGTAGGTCAGTTCAAACATACACTTCATTAGCTTTAGTTTGATACCAAACATAACTACCTTGGCTCAACTGGTATTTACATGTTCATGTAAGTACCCGGTACTTGCTTCCCACCGGACTCGAAACCACGGACCATCGCATAAGGTGGGAAGGGGTTAATATATCACTTATGACTCGAGATAGATGTCGTATTAGACCTACTTGGTGAGAATTGGTTAATACCAGATAATAGGCCTCCAGTTCCTGTTGATGAATTGAGATAGATATCTTTTGAGACCCATTGGGTGGGAAGGAGTTAACAGATGGGAACCAATCCATGACGTAACTAGTGGTGAATGAAGTGAGAAAGGACATGTGGTTAACTGACGTGAGACGATGCTGTCTACCATTCAATAGCAGCTTGCCATTCAATAGAACGTGTTGTTATTGACTGTGTCTGACAGTTCATCATTTACTTCCTTGAGGAAGGATTAGCCGCGGCCGGGACAGAATTGGTCTCTTCTGGCTTTATGATGAAAAACAAACAAGAGAACATTGACCATGTTGATTATCGCCGTTCCGTTGTGGAGAGAGCGAGAGTCTGTTATCAATTTCAGCTAATTAAAGCCTCACAGCATTGAATTTTACGGTATTTTCAAAGTGTTAGGAGACTGCAGGTAGAGGTCCCATAGCCTCGGGAAGGTCCCGAACATGCTTACATAATACGTAAAATATCAATGCTTAGTTTTCAGCACAGCATCGAAAAAACAGCAGGCCGAGCTCTAATGTAACCACATAGACCATAGTACATTTTACACTACACTAACGTCGGAGGACGTAAGCACTTTCTGAAGTCAACACAGTGCGGCTTTAAACCAAGAGTTCCCTATCCCTCCATCGTCGATGACCCCAATCAAACTAAAGACATATCAAGCTATCTAAATATGTGAAATATAAGGAATTTTTATTGTTATACGCTACAAAAACAGCCAGAGTCTGATAGTAGTTCTGATAGAATGGAACTTTCTGAGGATTTCAGTGCTTGTTTCATCAAAATCTGTCGAGTGGTTGCCGAGATATTTGAGATTGTCAAATTTTTGATAATTTGATATTTTCTTGATTTTTTACAAAATTGTGACGTCAGTCCATAGAGCTGACCTCAAATTATTAAGGGCCATATTCATGAAGGGTGTTTAGCCTAATCAGCGTACAAATTCTGCATTACACAGGTTGAAGGCCTAGAAAACTATCGTTTTGCCTCAGTCTGTATGTATGTATGTATCGTTTGGAAGCTTCATAACCCTTTTAAGGGTCTTAAAGGGACTAGGAAAATTGTTTCAAGCTTTTGGTAGTTGATAAAGGTGGTCGAGATCAATCAGTAACACCTAAAATTTGTAGGTGACACCATCCCAATTAGGGTGTTCTAATTACCCCCTCTGCCTACGGTCATGATTTAGTTTTGACAATTGCCACAAAATCATGAGTGGCGCCTCGAATCTTTACATCACTGGTTACCGACAGACTGGTAGCCGGTCCTATAACTATTTTACATTGGACTTATTGCACAGTAAAAGAACTATCGCAGGCTATTACGCTGGAGTGAGCACAGATTTTAGGAATGTTGTGAAAAGATTGTAGACATGCTGTAGACATGCACTGTAGACATGCTGGATTCAGCAGGCTATTGTTGGTTCCTACATTTGTTCGGGTGGCTTTGGCGACTGCTATGAAGTATTGAGTGGGGGGGGGGAGTACTTGGATGCGTAAGGGATAAATTATGAATTTGGTTTATTGCATAGGCTATCCTGAATCAAGGGAAGAGTATGATCTTTTGAGAGAGTGTTAGCTGAGACTTAAGGGTTAGGTAAAGTGACTCGAAATCTCGAATTTTTGACGCAGAAATCTGACTAACTGCACACTGAATTGAGAAAATAAAAGGCTCGGGGCACCTTCTTATGACGGTTCCCGAGGACCCCCGAGCCTTATTGTCCCAATTTTTTGTGCAGTTAGTCGANTTACGCTTACAAGGGTCGAGGTTTTCATAACGACCTGTTTCCATCCTTAACCTATGGTTGCTTATACGGAGACGTGTAAGGTTAATACGCTTCTCCACGTCATTGATTTCACCGATGTATTTTTCAAATTTGTATTCTGATTTAAATAATCTGTAGGTCCTGAGTTTGTTACCGGCCTTTCTGCCTCTGGTAATAGAGTCATCCTCTATACTTGCACGCCAGTCCTGAATGAAGATGTCTCTAATTCTCTCTCTGAGGGCTGGCATTGTAGTGGCAATTACGCAAGTGTTATTAAATAGGTACGAATATCCCAACTTATCAAGGATGGTTTTTACACTATGAATCCAGAATCTATTATTTTCTTTGGGGTTGTTCACTGGCCTCTTGATTTGTATTTTTTGCCAGGCTAAGGACGTCTGGATTATGACATTGTCAGTACTATCAATATTTATATAATATTTCAGAATTCTTGGGATAACGTGCGTATAAATGGGCAATCGCCCGAGTTCAGCCTTGGTTGCAGAGTTGGATGCTAGCTTGCCAACCCCCAGGAGTTCCTTACAGAATTTAGAGTGAAAAATTTCCATGCAGTTCTTTTCCGGGTTCTCAAGTAAATCCATCCCCCATAATTCACAACAATATGTTATAATTGGCAATATGAGGGAATGAAACAATCTCAAGCCGGTTGCGGGTTTCCTAACCAGGGGAAGTGGATAGAGGCTCTTCATTTTGAAGTAAGCCTTCCTCCCTTTCATTAATAACTCCTGTATGGCCAATTTGAAATTTCCATTACACGATATTTTAAGACCAAGGTATACATACTCTGACACAATATCAATGGATTGAGAATTGAAGGTAAAATTATAATTATTGACCAATTTTCCTGAACGGTTGAACACAATTATCTTCGTCTTAGCAATGTTCACCTTCAAATTCCACTTTGAGCAATATTCACTTTGAGCAATATTCACTCAGTCTGCACAAGGAATTCTGCAGTCCAGTAGGGCTAGTTGACATCAACAACAAGTCGTCTGCATATAATAGACAGGCAATACTACGGTTAATCAGACATGGACTGTCTAACATAGGTCCTGATAAATACGTGGGTAGGTCGGACAGGAACACATTGAAAAGGGTGGGACTCAAAGAACACCCTTGACGGACCCCTCTGTTACCGGAGTATGTATGATTAATTAACTGAAATAGTTTACCTTTTACACCAGAATTATATAATTTATACAGAAGACCAGCCTGCCAGACAGTATCGAATGCTTTACTAAAATCAATGAAGCATGTGTAAAGTTTCTTTCTACCATTATGAAGATACTTGGACAGCAGGGTCTTCAGTATAAATATATTATCGCTTGTCCGGAAGTTTTTTCTGAACCCTGTCTGTTCATCTTTCAGGACTTTGTTGTCCACCAGGACTTTGCTAATACGAGTGTTCAATATTCTACATAAGAGTTTACCAACACTACTCGAGACACTGATCCCTCTGTAATTGTTTGGATCGTCTCTTGAACCCTTTTTATACACTGGTGTCAAAAAATCAACATTCCAGCATTGAGGAAAAACACCGCTGACAAGTACCTTATTGAATAGGGCTTTCAAAGTTGGTAAGATAGTAATAATACAACTCTTAATCATCTCATTCGTGATTGAGTCGGGCCCGGCAGCCTTTTTTGTCTTAAGGCTTTTTATCTCCTTCAATATCTCATCTTCGCTTATAACATCATCGCACCCAGATTGCGACTGACTACTCTGGAGGAAACTACTTAACGAGGCTTTTACTCGAGCTTCAAAGTCTGGCATACCATGTACTAGGTTTTGTGGTCTCAAAACTTTCTCAAAGTGGGCATCCCACTCAGCTGGATCAATTTGACCAACACTGGATTGTTCATTGCCTTTCTTTAGAGTCTGTAGAATATGCCAATACTCTTTAGGGTTTCCTTCCCTGAAAGTATCAATTTTCTGAAGTAAGAGGTTATAATACTCCTTTTTCTCTTTCTAAGTCTGGGTTTTGAGCCGTTTTTTGTCTTGAAGAACATGCCCCTAATAAATGGATCTGCTGGGTTCCTTTGTAGTAATCTTGCGTACTGCAAAGTATCTCTCTTAAGATTGAGTAGTGAAGCTTTAAACCATGGGTTTTTCTTTGGTCTACTAGTATTTTTTCTCTTCTTGGATACTCTTAG
This sequence comes from Notospermus geniculatus, assembly GCA_002633025.1. Lineage (NCBI taxonomy): Eukaryota > Metazoa > Nemertea > Pilidiophora > Heteronemertea > Lineidae > Notospermus > Notospermus geniculatus. Next base: position 143,224 of record NMRB01000938.1, on the reverse strand, counting down.
TGCAAGAAAGGCCGCATCCTTCAAAATGCTGCTAAATTTCTGTGCAGCATTATTCGGATTAGCATCACAATTTATGTTGCGGTGTAAACTTTGCAACCTATCTGCCATAATAGGACTGACTAGGGCGTTCTGAAACTTCAGATGGCTATCCGAATCCCACAAGAATGACACAGGTGGGGGACTAACATTATCATTTGTTACCTTTTGTTCCTGTCTCTTGTTTACTGCATTTATATTTATTGTGAATGACAGGGGGCAATGATCTGAAAGTGGTGAAAAATTATTAACACTCATGTGCCCACAGTATGGAAGAAGTTCATCATTCACGATGAAATAGTCTATCCAGTAGTCTTGAACGTTAGTTGTGGTGTTGATATTTTTGGTGACTGGGAGGGGAATGTGGATGGTAGTCAGCTGCCCTGCATTCAGAGAGACTTTAGTGAAAAGTCTCTCTGAATGCAGGGCAGCTGACAGGGATCTGTGGTTATAAGTATTTATTAGCAAATGCAGATTTGTAGGGAAATGGAAGGGCTGGGGAGATATTCATCCTGCGAAAAACGTTTTCAGCAAAAAAAAAATAAACAGAGAAACTGACACGTGAAAAAAATAAAAATTCCCATCGCAAGGCTCGAACCCGGCGCCCCGGATTCAGAGCCGGACGCTCTACCGATGCGCCAGCCGGCCACGTCATGACGCTGGCTGCTCAATAAATGTTTATAAACATATCCCAGCTACTCAACATATTTTTATGTTAATTAAAAATGACGTTGCAAATCAGAATAATCTTCCAAAAATCGCATTTTACAACATCCACAGAGCAAGTCCCCAGCAAATCTGTCAGCGTATCGCTACATAATGTACCCATCTACGTTCACAGTCACTAAAAACGTGAACCAACCGTCCGGTATATTCCATCTGGACATTAGGTGCATATTTCCTATGAGTCCAGTTCTATTGATTGACCCGTGACAAGTCTTTGGCTAGCTTCGCTGTTGGCCGCTACGCGGCGCGTTGGGCCCTTGCGTCAAGCTGGACCCATTGTAATTATGGCATGTCTTCATACCTAAGTAGTCACCCCTCAGGCGACCATTGAGAATTCTCAACCTATTCTGTATACAGAGATCTATCAGATTCTGGCCATACCTGTTGGACTGGTGGTCCATACTGTTGCGAATAGTATTTCTATCTAAAATATACGAGTAGTGGCAAGTGCTTGTCAGAGTCGCCAGTTATGAAATCCTGTTTTGACCCTGTTCTGGCATTAAAATCACCAGTCAATATGACATGGCCTTCGTTTGACACTCTATCCAAGTCTTTTTCTAAATCATTAAAATACGTGTTCTCCTTGTACTGGAAAATAGTTGAGTTTTCTGGTGGAATATATATTACTCCAAGGGAGACATCGGTATCCATTCCAAGATATTCTTTGTCAATCTTCAAAAATATAGAGTCCTCATTAGAACTGCGTACTCTTGACAAGCACTTGCCCAGACCTTTCTTAAAAAATACAGACACACCGCCAGACGGTCTCTTAGTACCTGATCTGACGGAATGGAAGGCTTTCATTTTCACTGGGACATGCAAATTTGATATTCTATCATCATTTAGCCATGTCTCAGTAAGGCAAACAATATCATGATTGCTAAAAACACTTAAAAAAGTTTCATCGCACAATTTCTCGTTAGATAAACCCTGGCAGTTCCAGGTAGCGATTTTCATTAAAACTCAAAAGTCAATAGTTGGGTTTCCCACCCATTGAGGTATACGTACATTTGTATAGGGTGAACAAGGGAGCAGATTGGCCATCACGCTGCGATCAGTCGCCCGTTGATAGACCCCTTTTTTGCTGCTCCCCCGTTCGCCCCAATTTACACACTATTAGAAGCATAAATCGGGTTGTTCTCGAGTCCTGATGGTCTTCATGAATCTCGTAATATATGTAGGGCGAACAAGGGAGTGGTTGGCCATCATGTGACGGTCGGCCACCCATTACCAATGGGTGGCCGACCCTTGTTCGCCAGTCACACTCCCCCGCTCGCCCCAAAGTACATACTTTTGTTTTGTTTCTTATTTTTCGTGAGTCTCAATTACATGTAGGGTGAACAAGAGAGTGGTTGGCCCTCACTTAACGGTCGGCCACCCATAGGCAGACCCTTGTCCGGCAGTCACACTCCCCTGTTCACCCCAAATTACATATTTGAGAAGCATTTCATCAAGTTTTTCATGAATCTCATAGTTTGTTGATCAAACTCAGACGTTTCGTGATCTCTGTCGTATTTCCACCTAGATTGTCTTTGATGGTGTTGCTTTCTGTTATAGTTCTGGGAAAACTGATCGCGAGGCCCTCTACGTTGGGGGCGATTATACTCCTTGTCTGGGGATTGGTCTTTTTTGGGCGAATCATGTCAATGATGTCTGAACACAGTGTAGACGTACCTCGTCTATTGTAATGGATGCCGTCCTTGTTGAAAAAGCGTCTTTCTCTAAAGTTATCGTTGGAAACATGGAGCACCTTATGGAACTGACACATGCCACTCAAGGCACTATTGAATGACGTGGTGGCTTTATTAAGAGCCGTATCATCGTATCTCGGGGGCAGTGAGCATACGACAATCCTAGAATTCGGCAAGCGCTCCTCTGTGAGGATAATAAGGTTCTCCATTTCTTGGATGCCGTTTTCGTTGTTATTTGATACATCGTTTGTACCAATATGGAACACGACTGATTTGGTTACTTCGGCACTGAGTTTCCTTACACAGCTAGTGGCGTCCCGAATATAGGTACAATGGATCCTACCGGCTCCTTTGCTGCGGAACAATTTTCCTGGTTTAATGAATTTCGTATTGGAGGCTCCAATGAGGATATGCTCGAATCGTGAGTCCTCCGTCTCCTTGTAGGATGTTTCGTTCTTAGGAATATCCTGACCCGCTTGAGCCGAGGCCTCTTTTGGAGGATTGCTAAGCGGCTCAAAACGATTCCGAATTGGCACTTCAACAGCGCCAGTACATATAGTGTCCTTGGTTTTTACCACGTCGCTATACGACTGATGTTGGTTCAGGGTGGGCATTACATCGCTTACGCCACCGACAGTGCCCCCGGTATTAGCCAGATTACCAATACCAGGTGACTGGTGATGGTTGCGAATTGGAACTTCTGAGACACTGTCAGTAGTGTCCGAAGTTTTTTCTAAGTTGCACTCAACAGTTTTCACCCTGGGTAAAATGTCACTGATTCGTTTTTCATTGCCCTTTATGCGATCTTCTAGTTTTGTCTGCCTTTTCTCCGTTTCAGTGATCCATTTTTGGAGTGTACCCAGATCAGCTTTATAGTCTTTATTTTCGGACAGTTCTTTCTGTTTTGATTTAATACAGGCGAGCTCGTCCTTGGAGACCGTTGAGCTCATCATATTACTGACTTCCGCCTTAATAGACATTTGTTCCGATTGGATGCTTTGAATATCAGCCAATATTGTCTTCAAATCTTCAGCGATCTGTTGTTCTTTCATACCGATTTTTCTCGTGTCGGTCTTGGCCGTGCTCGGGTTTGGTGAAGGCGAAACCTTCCGTATTACTGACTCCTTGGGCACGGGTAGCGATATGTCAGACGAGGAATCGTTTTCCTCCGTTAATAAGTCCCGAGCACCTACTGCTTGTATCGGCTCGGCCTGTGCTGGTTTTCTGTCCTTGGTCTTGGACTGTCCTGGAGTTAACGTACCAATGCAGCTAGACCCCTTAAAATGTTCCTCATAAATAGCAGCTGTGGCAGATTTTAACGAGTTAAACTCCTGCTCGTACCAAGACATATAATAATTCCCTTGAATACTCAATAGATGGGTTGTCAAGTAGACGTGAATTGTAAACAGTACGATTGGTTCCTCCTCACGAATATCACTCATTTGAATACGAATTTCGCTGGTGGTACTGTCATCGTTCGCAAGAGGAATATTTTCCCAATCACAGTTAAAGTCCTTCTGAGCACCAATTTGGTGGTAATACCTTACAGATAAGGCAGACAACCAGCTGGTGATTCTCTCAGGCAGCATCCTAAATGCTATCATGTTAGCATTGGGTTTGTACATGTCGAGGTCAACAGTCTCGATTTTTGCTTGACTGGCTTTACCATTAGACCTCTTTGGTTTGTTTGGAATGCGGGAGCCCAATGTACGAAATTCCTGGACCGTCTCTTTATCGACCAGTGCAATAATCTTCGAAACATCGGCCGATAGGTCGGTCATTTTCTCAAACGGGAGTTCGAACTGCTTGGCCGCCATTTTGGATTTGGAGTGGGGGGCACGACAGCAAGAAACTCGTGCAATACGTCTGTTTACAAAGTCTTATCGATCCTCTTACCGACTCAGGTGGATTCTTCAAGCTTCAGTATTTCATTTTATACCTCTTTCGGGTTAGAAAAACTTCTGTTTGTGGGTTTAAATCGACATATTGTGTGAGCGGTGACCGGAAAAACTGTTCGCCGTTCCGATGACGTCACGATGAATTTGGTTTATTGCATAGGCTATCCTGAATCAAGGATAGGAGTATGATCTTTTGAGAGAGTGTTAGGTGAGACTTAAAATTCTTAGTTCTGGTGATAGCCTGCAAAATGGAGCCAGTAAACGCAACCACTTCAACCAATAACGCCAATTTTGCTACTTATTAGTAGCTGCCCACAAAATCGAGCAAAATGCTAATTATGTTTTATGCTTAATATCAAGTTACCATATATTTGGTATGGTTATAAGTTATTTGTCATTCCACTTTAAACCCTTTCATTGTGTGCATGTGAGCAATCACCTGTCCGCTACATCCAATAGAGAAACAAACGACTTTTTAGAAATATTAATGTACGGTTCAGAAAACTTAACAACAGACAAAAACATCTTAATTTTCAAAGCGGTTCAAAAATTCTTGTTAAACAGTAGAAGATTCAACTTCTGATTCCCAATTTCAAATAAAGTGGTGGATGCCTAGGATTTCACACTATACCACACATTGTAGTTCATTCTTTTACCATACGCTTTTCTTATCCTGTCACTCTGTTATTTATTTTTGCTTCTCTGTATATTCATTCATTATATACTCTCTTATTTTAATGTACTTCAGTTTTGAGGAGATCCGACTAGTGGTCTTCGTGACTGTTTGGATCTCCTCGTTAAAAATAAATACGTTTAAATAAATAAACAGGAGAGCACCACGGTCCTCACGGAAGAGGTGGCGAGTTGTGTTGTTCTTTCCGTCAGGCGAGTTTACGTTCGTTGGTACTGGACGTGTTCGAGCGCAAGGTATGCGAATTTATCTTCGAATGATAAGTGTGAAAACTGTGCAAAACGAAATATAAGTTGCAATAACCGATAGGCCTATCTGGCCGTCCAATTTCATCGGCACAGGCCAATGTCCATGATTTTGTGATGTGCTAGGCCACCTGTGCCAACTACATGTCACGACTGTTAGAACTGGAATCCATACCGCCGCGTCCTCTATCGGCAGCTTCAAGCAAACGGGGATTTCCGGTCTAAAAATAGTACATTAACGCGGAAACTACCAAAAAATTTTCAACCTGGGAATGAGTTATTAGAACTTCCTGCGGCCTGTATTGTTCGCCTACCTGGTTAATATCAATCATAAAGAAGTGATCTGTGTAACAACGTTGAGTTATTCGCAAAAGGTTTGTCTTTACTGTTGGAAGATCGGGGAAACTACCCTCAGCAAGGCCGAAATTGGCATTGTCTGAACAAACTTGTCAACCATTCGTCACACGGTTCAGAACCCACTAATTGCTCTTGTCTGTTACATAGATTTAGGACTCCACTTTCACTACAGCTGACCAGAAACAAAGCGGACAGCTTAATTACTTCTATTAACTCATTCCCGTAATCAGTAAATATTTGACTAAAGATCCAATCATATGCAAATTAGTATGTCGTCATACGGGTCAAAGTAGCCAATCAAATCGCGGAGAATTGGACAGGCGACTGGAGAGCAAGCAGTGAAAAGACCTATTGTGTTCTAACAGTCGTGATGTAATGCATAAACGCCCTTCAACATGGTGGCTCAAGTTGGGTATAGCGATGATGATCGATCAATGACAATCGATGGCAACCAATCGATGATGATCAATTATGATTGATGATGATCGATTATGATCAGTGGTGATCAATTATGATCGATGATGATAATTATGATCGACCAATGACAATTGATGATTATGGATGACGATCGCTCAATGACGATCGATAGTGATCGATGATGACTGATCGACGCCAATGGACAACGATTGATCGATGACGATCAATCAATGATGAGCGATGACAATCGGTCGATTATGGTCAATGATGATTGATCGATAATGATCGATTGATGATGATCGACCAATGTCAATCAATGATGATCAATTGATAACGGTTGATGATGATCAATGACGATCGATGATGGTTGATGACGATCCATCACGATCGATGATGATCAATTGATGATCGAAGACAATAGGTGATGATCGATGACGCTCGACGATCAATGACAACTGAAGATGATTGAAGACGATCGAAAGTGATCAATGACATTGGAAAATGATAGATGACAATCGATCATGATCGAAGACAATATAAGACGATCGATCGATGAAGAACAATGATGACCGATCGATGACAATCGATCGATGATGATCAATCGATTATGATCGATGACGATTGATGACGATCCATCACGATCGATGACAATCGATTGATGATCAATGACGATAGAATATGGCGATTGATGATGTTGGACTATTGATTGAAAACGATCGATGATTATCAAAGACAATAGATAACGATCAATCAATGACAATCGATCGATGATGATCAATCGATGATGATCCATGACAATTGATGACGATCCACCACGATCGATTGATGATCGAAGGTGATAGATGGCAATTGATGATGTTGCATTGATTACAATCAAAGACAATAGATAACGATCGATCGATGATGATCAACGACAATTGATTGATGACAATCGATCAGTGATGATAATCGAATGGTATGACGATTGATGGATGATGGTCAATCAATGACAATCGATGATGATCGAATAATGACGATCCTTGATGATTGATGATGATTGATGACAGTCGATACCAATTGATCGATGATGATCAATTATGATCGATCAATGACAATCGATGATGATCGATCGATAGTGATTGCTGACAATCGATGACGATCGATGGTGATCAGTCGATGACAATTGATGATGATCGATGATGACTGATGACCACTGATGACGAGTGATTGATGTTGATGACCCAAGATCATCAATGATGATCGATCAATGATGACTAATGACGCTCGATGGTTGATGACAACTGAAGATTATCGAACACGATCGATGATGATCAAAAATGATCAATGACAATCGAAGAAAATAGATGACAGTCGTGATCGACTGAAGACAACAGAAGATGATCGTTCAATGACGATTGACCAATAAGGATCGATCGATGATCATCAATCAATGACAATCAATCAGTCATGTTCGATCGCCATTGATGATGATCAATGACTATCTATCAATGACAATCCATGATGACAGATGACCATCGATTGATGGCGATTGATGATAAACGATCACGATTGATACCAATCGACCGATGATGATACATGACGATCGATGATGGTCAATGACGATCGAGGATGATCAATTACGATCAATGGATGACAATCGATGATGAACGATGGTGACTGATGATGATTGATGATGATCGATGACAATCGATAGATGATGATCGATCAATGACAATCAATGATGATCAATGACGTTCGGTGACCATTGATGACGATTGATTGACAATTGATGACAGTTGGTACAAATGGACTGATGTGATATGTCATTTGAATCATGTCAAGATACAGAATAGCACAAAATTGACACACAAAATGATAATAAGCAAGAAGTCAATCTCCAGAATTCACGAATTTTCGACCCCAACCGGGGTCTTTTTGAAGTGGAACTTTACAATCTGAAACTCTAGAAAAGAAGTCTTTTCTAGAGTTTCAGATTGTAAAGTTCCACTTGAAAAAGACCCCGGTGGGGGTCGAAAATTCGTGAATTCTGGAGATTGACTTCTTGCTTTGAATCATGTCAAGATGTATATAATATATCACGTGATGTGCCATGCAAAGTCAACACGGTGTGTTGGCCAAGAGACTAAGCCTGCTATTGACGTCGTTGTGTGCCAAACATGCGGTGCATTTCACATGATGTGCACTGCGAATTATGTTTATACCATAATATCATGTGACGTGATTTGTCTGTTTGGCCTTGGATCTCAGCCTACTATTGTAATGCCACAATAGACTGTCACTCCAAAAGGGTGCAGCACCTAACGGGGCAGCAACGCCCCGCACGTCATTTCTGAACACCATGACGTGACTCGAAAAAATTGGTTGTTCCAGCGATCATGACGTCGTGAAACATATGATTTTTTTTTTCGTCTCACTTCAAGACATCATGAAATGACGTCACGACGCTGTCCCGTCAGATGCTGCACACTTTTGGAGTCGTATCTTCATGCGATATGGTATGCCGTGCTACCTCAGATTTGCAGTCAAATTTTCACAGTGCTTTTATTTTCAATTCCTTCACAGATTTTGTCAAGCATCATCCAAGATAGGCTATGTCAGTCAAGCAAGTGCAAGTTGTCAAAGGCAGCGATTTCAGATCACGCAAATAATTTATTTATAATTTATTTTCATCAGTAACGTATCGATGAAGTACACATATATTTCAGCATCAGGATATCACTCAAAGTGTAGCCTACCTATTGCAATAAACTAGCTACTGTAGGCCTACTACTTTGTCTGAGTATTTCTCACATTTGACTCTGGAACGGCTGTTCGTCAAAATGGAACAACAATGAGAGCAAGCAAAATAAACGCCATGTTGGTTTATTGCTTTAAAGTTGCCCTTTTACAGCTTATTGGCCTTTCCCATGATAAAATAATCCAACCTCCACTCCCAGCCCATACTAGCTCTTTTAAGTGAAAACCATGTCAACGGGTTCAATCTTGCTAGTATATTATATTATGGAGTCCACGACAGGCTACTGATGCTGCCTGATCTCTGGCATTTACCCACAAGAGATGATCACACGCGACTAACTTTCCTGCGTCTCAGTGCGGGAGGACAAAGGAAAGTAGTGTACAAATTCTAGACAAGCCTGTCTGATCGTTCAAAATTTCCTTTGTACTC
>NMRB01000938.1:76680-133891 GCA_002633025.1 Notospermus geniculatus | reverse complement strand
AAGAGTAGGATCTTAGGAATACGGTTGGTGCAAAGTTTGGTTGAGTTTGCTGTTTACTTATGAATATCGGCAACTTTAAAAAGTGAAGTTGGCCGAAATCGTTTGAAAATGGCGCCGGGTGTCCACCCTTCTCGTGCCTTCGGCACTCGGCGTGACGAACCTAGACTCGATGCGAAATCCCAAGCCCCTGTGGTTAAAGTGCATAACTTTGTAACACATGTAACCTTGGCGCATCATTACTTGACTTGGCCCATTTTCCCGCGTGACGTAAGCTGCGTGGCCAGTGCAGAAACACGACGCAGATCGTATATATTCTCGCATAGTCGTAAAACCGTAAAACTGGAGTGTAATATTGATGGCGACGAAGTTTACTTATGTCGGAATCCACAAACTATCTCGAAATGGTTGCAAGCATGGGCGGATTGTTGGCCAAGGATGGGATCAGCGGAGATCGTGCGTCTCAGAAATACGATAGGGCCTACATGCGATAAGACAACAAATTTATCTCAATTTCACACGATGACAATTTCCTTTCTTCTATTACCGGTATCATAATCCCTTTTTTTATTTACTAGTATAATCACTAGGCCTACTTGGCCGATTTGCGCGTGTTGAACTTGAAGCTTCCCTAGCAACCATCGAGTCATCGAGTGGTCGCGTCGCGTCGAGTCGATTACCACAAGCCGTTTTTCACTGCCCCCCGTTTGCCAATGCCCCCAAACAAATGACTGACGGAATAAGCGGCAACGTGACAATGAGGGAGGCAGTGATAAACATGTCTTTCTGTATTTGAGTGTCCGCCGAACAATAAAGCGGGCATTGTCATACGGGGGGCATTCTCACACATTACACCTGTGCCAACTAGATGTAATGCATAAACGCCCTTCAACATGGTGGCTCAAGTTGGGTATAGCGATGATGATCGATCAATGACAATCGGTGGCAACCGATCGATGATGATCAATTATGATTGATGATGATCGATTATGATCAGTGGTGATCAATTATGATCGATGATGATAATTATGATTGACCAATGACAATTGATGATTATCGATGACGATCGCTCAATGACGATCGATAGTGATCGATGATGACTGATCGACGCCAATGGACAACGATTGATCGATGACGATCGATCAATGATGAGTGATGACAATCGGTCGATTATGATCAATGATGATTGATCGATAATGATCGATTGATGATGATCGATCAATGACGATCAATGATGATCAATAGATAACGGTTGATGATGATCAATGACGATCGATGATGGTTGATGACGATCCATCACGATCGATGATGATCAATTGATGATCGAAGACAATAGGTGATGATCGATGACGCTCGACGATCAATGACAACTGAAGATGATTGAAGACGATCGAAAGTGATCAATGACATTGGAAAATGATAGATGACAATCGATCATGATCGAAGACAATATAAGACGATCGATCGATGAAGAACAATGATGACCGATCGATGACAATCGATCGATGATGATCAATTGATTATGATCGATGACGATTGATGATGATTGATGACGATCGATGACAATCGATTCATGATCAATGACGATAGAATATGGCGATTGATGATGTTGGACTATTGATTGAAAACGATCGATGATGATCAAAGGCAATAGATAAAGAATGACAATCGATCGATGATGATCAATCGATGATGATCCATGACAATTGATGACGATCCACCACGATCGATTGATGATCGAAGGTGATAGATGGCAATTGATGATGTTGCATCAATCGAAGACGATGGATTACAATCAAAGACAATAGATAACGATCGATCGATGATGATCAACGACAATCGATCGATGACAATCGATCAGTGATAATAATTGAATGGTATGACGATTGATGGATGATGGTCAATCAATGACAATCGATGATGATTGATCAGTGACGATCCTTGATGATTGATGATGATTGATGACAGTCGATACCAATTGATCGATGATGATCACTTATGATCGATCAATGACAATCGATGATGATCGATCGATAGTGATTGCTGACAATCGATGACGATCGATGATGATCAGTCGATGACAATCGATGATGATTGATGATGACTGATGACCACTGATGGCGAGTGACTGATGTTGATGACCCAAGATCATCAATGATGATCGATCAATGATGACTAATGACGCTCGATGGTTGATGACAACTGAAGATTATCGAACACGATCGATGATGATCGAAAATGATCAATGACAATTGAAGAAAATAGATGACAGTCGTGATCGACTGAAGACAACAGAAGATGATCGTTCAATGACGATTGACCAATAAGGATCGATCGATGATGATCAATCAATGACAATCGATCAGTCATGTTCGATTGCCATTGATGATGATCAATGACTATCTATCAATGACATTCCATGATGACAGATGACCATCGATTGATGATAAACGATCACGATTGATACCAATCGACCGATGATGATACATGACGATCGATGATGATCAATGACGATCGAGGATGATCAATTACGATCAATGGATGACAATCGATGATGAACGATGGTGACTGATGATGATTGATGATGATCGATGACAATCGATAGATGATGATCGATCAATGACAATCAATGATGATCAATGATGTTTGATGACCACCGATGACGATTGATCGATGATGATGATCGATGACGTTCGGTGACCATTGATGACGATCGATTGACAATTGATGACAATTGGTACAAATGGACTGATATGATATGTCATTTGAATCATGTCAAGATACAGAGTAGCACAAAATTGACACACAAAATGATAATAAGCAAGAAGAAGTCAATCTCCAGAATTCACGAATTTTCGAGGTAGAAAATTCGTGAATTCTGGAGATTGACTTCTTGCTTTGAATCATGTCAAGATGTATATAATATATCACGTGATGTGCCATGCAAAGTCAACACGGTGTGTTGGCCAAGAGACTAAGCCTGCTATAATTGACGTCGTTGTGTGCCAAACATGCAGTGCATTTCACATGATGTGCACTGCGAATTATGTTTATACCATAATATCATGTGACGTGATTTGTCTGTTTGGCCTTGGATCTCAGCCTACTATTGTAATGCCACAATAGACTATCACCCCAAAAGGGTGCAGCACCTAACGGGGCAGCAACGCCCCGCACGTCATTTCTGAACACCATGACGTGACTCGAAAAAATAGGTTGTTCCAGTGATCATGACGTCGTGAAACATATGATTTTTTTCGTCTCACTTCAAATGACGTCACGACGCTGTCCCGTCAGATGCTGCACACTTTTGGAGTCGTATCTTCATGCGACATGATATGCCGTGCTACCTCAGATTTGCAGTCAAATTTTCACAGTGCTTTTATTTTCAATTCCTCCACAGATTTTGTCAAGCATCATCCAAGATAGGCTATGTCAGTCAAGCAAGTGCAAGTTGTCAACTGCAGCGATTTCAGATCACGCAAATAATTTATTTATAATTTATTTTCATCAGTAACGTATCGAAGTAGGCTACACATATATTTCAGCATCAGGATATCACTCAAAGTGTAGCCTACCTATTGCAATAAACTAGCTACTGTACTACTTTAGTCTGAGTATTTCTCACATTTGACTCTGAAACGGCTAGTTCGTCAAAATGGAACAACAATGAGAGCAAGCAAAATAAACGCCATGTCGGTTTATTGCTTTAAAGTTGCCCTTCCACAGCTTATTGGCCTTTCCCATGATAAAATAATCCAACCTCCACTCCGAGCCCATACTAGCTCTTTTAAGTGAAAACCATGTCAACGGGTTCAATCTTGCTAGTATACTATATTATGGAGTCCACGACAGGCTACTGATGCTGCCTGATCTCTGGCATTTACCCACAAGATGATCACACGCGACTAACTTTCCTGCGGGAGGACAAAGGAAAGTAGTGTACAAATTCTAGACAAGCCTGCCTGATCGTTCAAACTTTCCTTTGTACTCTTGGACTTCGACGGAGGATAGTTAGACGCGTGTGATTATCCTGCGGGAAAACGCCTCTGGTGAAGCACCATACAGACATCAGACAATAGTTTTCTGGGGCTTTAACCTGTGTAATGCAGAATTTGTACGCTGATTAGGCTAAACACCCTTTATGAATACGGCCCTAAATTATAAAATTTGGGATGATTCGCATAAACTGGTTACAATTTACACATATTTGTCAAAATATCAACATTTTGATATTTCAATATTTCTGCCCAATTAACGCCAAAAAGTTTCAAAGTAAGGTAAACCTCCAATCCGAGGTTAGCTTTATCTAATTGTATCAACATTTCTTGGAAAACGTGGAAATTTCAAATTATCAACATTTTGATAATCTCAAATATCTCGGCAACCACTCAATATTTTGACGAAAGAAATTTCAAAATCTTTCGAAAGTTCCATTCTGTCAGACTAACTATAAAAATGAAAATAAAATTACAGAATCAAAATTTTCAATTTTTTTTCTGATGAGCTATTACATAATTTTGTTACTTTCAAATTTCAAAATTTTTGATGCAGAAATATGACCAACAAGTTTTCCTTTCATATGCAATGAACCGTGTCAAAATCGGTGCGGTAGTATTTGAAATATTCAAGATATCAGGTGTAGATAAGCATCAGTGAATGCCTGTACATGGTCAACGGTAATATAAGCAAGTTTCACATGCTGCTTTATCTGAGCTTGAATTCATCATCATGGTTTTGTATAGTGACGTCACTCCCGATTCAGCTTACCAGGAAAACACAGTCATCCACGGAGACAGGTTACACCAATTCATACTACTTTTCTGTACTTTCTTGCAGAATCGGAAACATTCGTTGTTCGGAAACGTAATTCGCCAAGTGAATCCAGTTTGCGCCAGTACATTGACCTCGTCATGGAGGATCCAGTCCGTTGGCAGGGCTCACCCACACGCATCAAGTCATTAACAAATGCTGAGCTCATGGAATGTGGATTTCAATGTCTGGAGGATACAACCTGCAGACATGTTATTTACTTCAGAAGCGTGAAGCTTTGTAATCTGATGACGTAATGGCCATGTATAATTTGCGGGAGTTGCGGAACTGCGGATCTTGCGGATCACCATAATATCACCTCGTTACATCTATAATATTCTAAAACTAAACGCCTACAAATTCTTTTTAAACTTGGGGGTTGTCTGTTGGCATTTATTATCTTATTGGTCTCAAGCATTTCTTTGAGTTTTTTGTCCTGTTTCAGAAAATCTACATGCTTCGCAATAACATTGTGCATGTTAAGATTAGACGACGGGTTGTAGGTATGCACAAAGCAGATGTCATTTGACTTAGTTTTTTTTTGCTTGGGGGTTCTCAATGTTTGTATATCTATAGTAATGCCATTAATTAATGTAGTAGGGTACCCTCTTTTTAGAAGGTTTTGTTTCATTTCCTTCAACCGTTTATTTCTGAGATCATTGTCTTGAACAATTGTACAAATCCTTCTTGCAAGATTGTATGGAATATTCGTTTTGACATGTCTAGGGTGACATGATTTGAGATGCAAGTATTGTTTTGTATCAGTTGGTTTGGAATATAAATCTGTTATGAGATGATATTATGGTGATCAGCAAGATCCACAGTTCGCAAGTTCCGCAAATTGTGAGATGACCTGCGAACGCTAAACTACACAAGCTGTGACATTGCACGGTGGATTCAGAGTGGTTTGCCCAGGCTGATCACACACATGACGTCTGTCATGATGTTTTGATAATAGCTCGTAGGCTGTAGCCTACATTAGATTAATTATACACCAAACCCCGATCTATCCACTAAATAAAACCATACCCTTCCGCTGATTGGGTGACGTTCGACGTGGCATTCGGTTAAAGATGCCATATTTGATTATAGGCCTATGACTGACTGGGTTTTCATCGGTGTCTTCCCCGTATTGCCTTTTCCCAATTTGCCTTCTTTTTTCCCATATCGCCTTATTCCCATATCGCCTGATTCCCATTTCGCCTTTTCCTGTTTCGCCTTATTCCAATATCAACTTTTCTCGTTTTGTCTTATTCCCATTTCACCTTTTCCCATATCGCCTATTCCCATTTTGCCTTTTTCCCGTTCTGGCATTTCCCAGTTCGCCTTATTTGGGATTAGGCAGACTTTACCTTTTTTGAAAATGGACTAATCCTGGTGCAGCCTACTCAGGCCTTCATTGTTGATTTTAAAAAAATCTTGTTGAGGGGTTAAATTCTTTGTAGGCCTTAATTAGGCACACTTGATGATTTAATTAAGGATTCAATCAGCTCTTAAGTAAGGATTTCCTTTGATCAATTCTTTAAATTATCTTCGGGGGACGAGTGGTTTAATTTCTTACAGGTCTACAACTGTAAGGAATGAAATGGATTTCTTTTTATTAATTTTTTTGTCCCAAGAGTTCATTTCAATTCATTTTGGTTAGGAAGTAACACAAAATGACTTTCAGAGTACTGCAAAGAACCTTTACTTTGTCCCATTTCACTTTACATTTTGTTTTGGAAATAATCAACATATAAAAGGACTAATCAACACAAATAGCACCAAATAGTAGGCCTACTTTTACTTTTTCCCTAGAATTCAGTTCAGCTTAGGAAAATTATCACAAACGGTGATAAATAAATACCGTGATAAAATACAATTTTTTAATGGTATTTTCTGTATGAAGTTTTTTTTTATTTAGGCGTAGACTAGTCCTCTATTTGATAGGGGTGCAAGACTCAATTACCATTAGGCGAATTTGGAAATGGCAGAATGGGACAAGGCGAACTGGGAATAAGGCTATATGGGAAAAGACGAAATGGGAATAAGGCGAAATGGGAAAAGGCGATATGGGAATAAACCTTTTCATCGCTTTACTTGACGTCACAAGTAGAACAGGCCCATATTTTAATATTCCAACGTCCTACTTGGTTTCCAACACAAACTTTCGAGTCTGTGTACATTCGAAACGTTTAAAGACATCAACATGAAACTGTTCATATTCTTGATGTGTCTGCTCATCGCAGAATACATCCAAACCGTTGAGTCGGATATGGCATGATATTCGTTCTAAAATTCGATACCAAAAACATTTGCGTTGTAAGTGTATTTTTGCATTGGACATCGATCCACCTTGCATGTTCAATAAAACTTAATATGTTCGTATTGATGTTCGATGTCGCATCAATGCATGCGGTAAAATTATACATGTATTTATGTTTAATGCGACTTCGGTTTCATTCGAACTCGGGATTCTGGGTAACTTTGACACGGTGGTACTGATTGGTTCCCACGTAAGGCCATGTAAAGAAATGGTTGGTTAGCATCCTTCCACTCTCAATTTTCTGAGGAGGGCGGGAGTTTTTGAAAAACGTTTTTATTCAGTTTAAGATGCATGTTACCATAGTAACCATGGCAACCTGAGGGAAATTCCAAATGTGCTAGGTATGAATTAAAATAAAAACTAGGGTAAGAAGGGGCTATTCGGGCCTGCTTTTTCAGTCATTTCACCCAGTGGCCAATATTAAGCAAGGAAAGAAGCAACTCTAGATCAGAGACCCACTTAACACTCGCATGTTTTGGCGCCAAAAGTGAAGGATCTACAATGTAGTCTCGTGCCACCAGACTCTTGCAATTTCCAATTTTAGGGTCTGGTCCATATGGTTACTTTGACTTGTAAAACCATCATGGCGGACAATCTACCAACGATGATGTAGAACACAACTACACTGCACTGCATGCATGATGCATTGGTAGTGACTAGCCAATCAGCGAAGCTCCCTTATTTTGAATCATCGGAATAAGGTCACTGACCCAATTACAATGAGAATTTTGTTCAGTGCCAGACCCTCGGTTTGACGACCTCGCAGTATGAACGAGGGGCTATGGTTGCGCGAGACTAAGGATCATCAACAGACGACGCTATTTGACGAGGGATCCAATCATAAACCACCGTCACAGGTACAGAAACGACGCCGCCGTAACACACTTTCTGATTGGCTGAGATACGTGTACAAAATATACGCTGTATATTTATACTCTCGGCAGGTTCCCAGGGGGATTCCCCGAGTCGGGCAGCTAACGCCGTCTAATAGTGATATTTTGAAGTTTGCATCAACTGAAGCAGTTTCAGAGTGCGGGAAACGTAGTGAGTACTGGTTTGAAACTTCAGAAAAGTTTGGGATTCAGCAAGTGGCCTATTATATTGTACGCGATTAGCCGAGTTAGCAGCCGACAGGTGGAACTTTCGGGAAGCGTTTCAAAATATGTAACGTTTGATGAAACGTTTTGGTATTTTTGGATTTAACAATTTCTTGGCCTGCACAGGTGTCAGTTTGATACTGCGATACGGTCTGAGAAATCTATTCAACTCAATACAAGGCCTTCAGCAACATGGATGGGACAACAACACAAGACAAGGTATACTGACGCTCCTGCTTAAAGAGGTTCTCTCGCCTTAAGAATTGTAATTTATAACGTCCCTCTAAGATCCTGGATGTTGTACAAAAATGTAACACTTTTGATCAGAGAAAGTGTTGATAAACAACACCCCACTATGGGCCTACAACTTATGGAAAAGCTTGATGAAGGAGAATGTGAGATGTCAAAAAACAAAGAAAAGGTATTTATCCGTTCTTAAACTCCTACAACCCATGAATAAAAATTTTACATCATTACTGGACGCGGAATTCTTAGGGCGAAAGAGCATCTTAAATTTTCATTCGGAGCTCGCCCTCTACGCGCAATAGTGGAGGGTACTCTGTGACCGGAGGATTAGGCCCTACTATAAACAGTCAGGGATAGGATTGAAATTAGTCCCATCCATTTTGGATTGATGTCAGTCCAAAACAGACTTTTCAAAAAGCCCAGAAAAACCTAATTTTCAGCCAGGATATCAGTGCAAATGCACTAGAAACTGTTTTGACTGAAACTAATCCACATTTTCTACCCACCCTGGACACTGCTGTAACCTAGTAGTCAACCGATTTTCCGATTTCTTCAAAAATGACCAGTTTCGAAGGTAGGTATTTAACTCTGTTTTCTTAGAAATTACACGATAGATTGAGTGGATTTTATGTTAAGAAGTCAGTTAAGGTACTAGAGCTTCTTAACTNAAGCCTGAATCATTGTACGGACTGATAGAAATCCAGGATTAGGACTCACTGCAGTCCATCATTTGGATGAAAATTCATCCGAACTTTGGGATGAATTTAAGTCCTTTAGTTGGGCTTATTTCTGTCCAACATATTTGGATTGAAATAAGTCCAACAATTTTTCGTCACGTGATCAAATATGGTCGCCAACATTTTGGACTGACATCAATCCAAAATGGATTGGACTAATTTCAATCCTATCCCTGACTGATAAACACAGGATATGGCACACGAACCATCTGCCGTCTTCTTCGAATGCTGCTATAGATCGTTTCCAAGCTTGGCACTTTGTCCATGTTGAAGTTAGGCTGAATCATACTATACCACACACAGATGAATGATGTTGGTTGGTCTTGGGGCACGTTCTCGCGGACATTCATTGAGATGTTCGGTTCCAGAGTCTCAGAAACTTTACGACAAGCACTCTGGTGCAGAATTGTGTTGTTGACAAAAATGGCTGCCAGTCGGCCAACATGAAAAACGGGAATCTAGCCAATATCTCATGAAGAACCGCAGCTATATTGATATAACTTGGGACCTGGTATGTATATATGTATATGTAGATGTCCTCTACATGTTTACCAAATTTTAGCTCTATTGCACTTCAAATATGGCCGCTACGCAGCCATATTGAAAAGGGTCTTTGGCTCATATTTAATTAAACTACACCAGTGTTTTCACCCTGCATGGACGATATGTATCTAGGTACCTATATAAATTCAGCAAAATTCGGCCGTATTGGAATTCAAATATGGCCGCCAGTCGTCCACCTTGAAAATGGCTAATATTTCATGAACAATACCACCAACAATGTTCTCTCCTGTTTCCTACAACATTGACTTGACACTTGTTATTTGTTCTTCTGGTACATCCACCCAGGTGAGCACATGGTCCATCGGCCATTTCATTGTAATTTCTAGGTTGTTCCAGTTTACACACCCAGCGAATATCAGCAGTTCTTGAATCATGTGCTCAGGTGGTTGTTTCATCTGGTTCCACTGGGAGATTTCGCTGAGTTTGGAATGCTAGTAACCATAATATTGGGAACAATGTTAAATTCATTAACAATTGCAGTGGTTATTGTTAGCAAAATTGGCCAGGAGTCAACCAGAATATTACTCATAGCTCTTGCTATATCTGACGCAGCCACTTTACTTTATAATCCCCTACAAACAACTCTACATAGGTTTAATCTAGTAAATATCAATCAATGGTCCAAATGGACTTACGCAGCCTGTCCCCTTGACAGTTTTTTCCAGGTAGCTGTCCCGTCCACTTCTCATTGGATGGTCGTACTGGTCACTCTTGAAAGATGGATATCTGTTACATACCCTCTGAAGGCCATGGTCCTCTGTACCAGAAAATGGACATATACGTTGCTATTATCAGTATGTTAATGATGCATCTGGCTGTTTTTGGTCAGGAGCTGGTCACCAGGGGCCATATTCATAAAACCCTGCTAAACTAGCAGCCAACTAGGCCTTAGCAGGCTGCCAAATGCCTAGTTGCCTGCTCCATAGTTTCCTGCTATTTTCATGTTCATAAAACCCTGCTAGGGACAGTGCCAGGTAGTTGTCAACTAGGACTAGTAGGTTGCATCAGCCAGATGCATCATTAACATACTGATAATAGCAACGTATGTCCATTTTCTGGTACAGAGGACCATTGCCTTCAGAGGGTATGTAACAGATATCCATCTTTCAAGAGTGACCAGTACGACCATCCAATGAGAAGTGGACGGGACAGCTACATTGTGGCGGCTTGCCACAATGTTAACCCATATCCCCTTTATGGTCACATATCACTTGAACGTTTATGGGGTGATGACCTTTCCTGTTGACAAAGTCAGTCTCATTAAAATGAGGTGAAATTATCCAAATATGTGTTTCATCAACACAACCTTTAACACCTGAAAAGGTCCAGATACTGTTTAGAATCCATCTTTAATCACATAAACTTGACCTTGTTCAGGCAACTCAACGAGGTTGTTAATTGTTGACAACTTGGCAGGATGTTGGCTTAGAGACTTGTGTGGGGTCGCCAACAACAATTTGAAATGTTCCTGTTGCGTAATACTGTAATGCAATCAGCACCTGCTGATCCAGAAATAGTGCATGATTGCGTCTCGTTCGATGATGAATTTCATATGCTATTAAATCTGTTATAAACATGATGCCTTCCCGTGAAAATCGACATCTCTTAATCAAGTCATCACCAGTACAAAATTATCAAGTGGATTNTCCAGGTAGCTGTCCCGTCCACTTCTCATTGGATGGTCGTACTGGTCACTCTTGAAAGATGGATATCTGTTACATACCCTCTGAAGGCCATGGTCCTCTGTACCAGAAAATGGACATACGTTGCTATTATCAGTATGTTAATGATGCATCTGGCTGTTTTTGGTCAGGAGCTGGTCACCAGGAGATTCACCATTGGGGGATTCCCCAGTGGGTTCTGTAGTGAAAGAGCCTGTATCGGTGGTGATTGTGGTCGCCATTATGAACTCATAATTGGTATTATCTGGTGCACTGTTTCTTTCTTTTTACCTTTCAGCTTCATCGTCTTCTTTAACGCCTCCATCTTGGCTAACGTCATCAGAAGTCGGAACAAGCGGAGACAGTTACAGAATTCACGAGGATCGACGACACACCTCAACAGCATGACCGTCATGTTGTTGATGGTAAGTGTGGCATTCATATTGCTTGTTTCTCCACTGGCTGTATCTCACGTCTTGCGTGGTTTACTTGTAGACAACATCGAAAATGTTCCACATACACTCTTAGCTGAAAAGGTTCTTTGCTGCCACACGAGGAGAACCCTCTGATTTAAGAACCCTCTGGTTGTTTAAGAACCCCTAGAGGTTCCAGATAGAACCTTTTCCTCAGAAAAGGGTTCTAACTGGAACCTTTATGGGTTCTTTAGCGACCGAAAGGTTCTATATGGAACCCTTTCGGGTTCTTTACTGAAGGTTCTATACAGAACCTTGGGGTTCCCCTGGTGAGGCACAAAAAACCGCTAAAGAACCTTTTTGGCTAAGAGTGTATAATAATAACAATTACATGTATGCTGGTGGATGTGGTCGCAGCCGGGCCCTTGGCTGAGTTTCTCCTTTATTGTATTTGCGGGAGACAATTCAGACAGGCGTTTTCAACATGATGAGGTGCAGACGTAGAGGAAAGTGAAGAGATGAGCCCTGAGAGTCCGCTCAAGCGGCTGGTCCCATGTTCGATTCCAGCTCTTCGATTCCAGAGCATTTCCGCCTCTTCCCGTCCGTCGCATGGTAGGGTAAGCCGTGGTGTACTAGTAACAGGTCATTTAAGTAATGGGATGTTGCTTATAAAACACTTTCTTTTATTAAAGTGTTAAACCTTTATACAACAATGTTTTTTAGACGGACGTTTTAAAGTCGGATAGCCTCTTTAAGTGTGAGGTGTACTGGCAACTTTCGTCTCATGTGGTTGGCACAAACGTTTCTACCACATCAACGACGCTTGTTTTTGGACCGAGCAAAACAGCAAAAATGGGAATGGAACGCCACGTAAAAGACAATGGTACTGAGAACTAGCTCAGTGAGATTGGGGCATAATAGCCGAGTGGTTATCACGTCCGCTCAACAAGCGACGGGTCCGGATTCAGATCCATCCCGGGCCATATGGGATTTCATTTCCGGCTTTTCACGTCCGTCGCATGGGACAGTAAGCCGTGGTGCCTTGTACCTTGTTCCTTTGCAAGGGCAAGTAAATGACCCCATCCAAATGAGGAACATGAGTAGGTTGACATGGCCTCTTCTGTACTTACCTGGGCCAGCAATACTGTGGCTTCGGCCCTGACGGGAAAATACAATACCTACAACTTGAACGGATACATCCCGCAACAAGGCGCGTCACAGACTGTAATTAGTACAATTGATCAGAAATCTTGAATCCCTTTCCGGAGATTTCTCATAAGAAACAACACAATCTTTCATTTTACTCTTAAAGAAAGAAAATATCAGAAATCGCAAATCTGAACAAGATGCCTGGTAAGAGACAAGGCTCTACATGTTTCGCTATGTAACTTGATCCCCAAGTTTCTATGACTGCCGGGCGGTTACAGCTAATGCCAATCGCTTATTTTTAATTGAAGTGATTTTCTCAATTCGATAATTCACAGTATAAATTTCATCCATACAGTTTTTCTATTTCGTGGTATACGGTTCACTTAAGGCGTTTGCAGCATTCAGACTTCATGTTTTCACCATTTAGGATTCGGGAAGTTACCTAAAGGGCTCCGCACACTGGCGACTAAAATGGGGGCGACTACCGATGCGACTACTACGTCGCCTGCCGTAATTACCTTTGCGGTCGATCAGTGATGTCATCCACCACATCACTGATCTTCCAAAGAAGCATTTGTCGCAAACAAGTCAACAAAAACTAAAAAAACTGAAAAATGTTCAGTCGCTTCTGTGGTCGCAAGGCCGGTCGCCTACAAAATCGCTCGAAAAAATCGCTAGTGTGCGGTGCCCTTAACATATTCGACGCGAGTAACTCTAAAGCCCAGTTTATACTTCGACGCAGGACCATCGCCGGCGACCGACGCGCTATTTTGCGTTCGACGCCGACCCCCATCGTGCGATTTCGTCGGCGTCCGATCGCGAAGCTGTAATTACATCAGTCATTTCATAACAGGTCGCCGTCGCTAAAGTACGCAGGACTCTGAATCAATTCCGCAAAAGTCGGCGTCCAGATTTGGTCGGGCGTCGGACGCCGAAGGGTTTGCGTCGAAATATAAACTAGGCTTAAGGCTGGATTCGTATTTTGGACGTCGAGCGTCTGCGAACGACTCGCGATCAGGTTCAGACGCCGACATTGTCGTATTGATTCATACGACTGGAACAAGTCAGTGTTTTGAATGGTAAAAATTGTTGCAAGACCATTCCTGGACCCTCGATTGGACGCCGACAAAATCGTTCGTCATGCTTCAGTGTCGAACATAGCGTTGTTCAAACTTCACCGGGCATCTCTGAACACTATGAATCCGGCTTCAGCCTAGCAGCCGACTGGAAACATATGTGACCCGCTCTGGCAAAAGCAGACGCATGTCGCTCTTACCTTGACAGGTTGAGACCAAATTTTTGTCAATTTCAATTTTGTCTGCCTATTGTGAAATCTGAAACAATCTATTTCTTCCATTCTCTCCTGGTGTCATCTTAGTTCATTGAGGCTCACCTTTTGAGCGACATGCGACTGCTTTTGCCAGAGTGGGTCACATATACTATGGATGCTGATTTCAGGCGGGACTTACGGGTAATCATTCAAATATATGTGTTCCTGATGAAAAATTCTTGTTTTGGTGGATTCGATACTTTCGTGCCTTGCTAGGGAATTAGTTTCTTACTATGGTTCAGTCTGATTGATTGATTCAAGTCGAATCAAGACCTTCAGAATCATGGATGAAACAACCAAAGAACACAAGGTAGACTGACGCTTTTCTCACAGACTTCGTGGCCAACTCGCAAACTTACCGGCCGAGCGAAAGTTTCAGGATAGACTGCACTGAAAAAAAATCCGGCTCATGTTGAGTACTTTGGACTACTCATCGGTCATTTTGTCGGGTACTCATCGGGCCAAGGAGCTGCATTTGGAGTACCTTTCTACTCGCTATGAGTACCTTTTTGCTCAATATGAGTACCTTTCTGCTCATCTCAGGGATAAAAATGTTAACCACTGAAAAAAAATTCTAATCATAATGAGTACTGTCGGGGTACTCATTTAATGAGTAGCCCGAAAGTACTTATTATGATTAGAATTTTTTTTCAGTGTGGGGTTAAAGTGTAAAGTCGGATGACACCTCTACCGTTGTTGATATCAGACTATAAACCCATAATTTTTACTTTTATATAAATGCTGCAAAATTCGGCCGGATTGGGATTCAAATATGGCCGCCACTCGTCCATTTTGAAAATGGCTATTTGTTCTTCTGGTACATTCACCCAGGTGAGCACATGGTCCATCGGCCATTTCATTGTAATTTCTAGGTTGTTGCACATTACACACCCAGCGAATCTGCGGTGGTTGGCTTTTCTGCTGCCTCGATTGGCAAAAGTTGTTCCCTTTGGTATGCCAGCAGTCATAATATTGGGAATAATATTAAATTCATTGACAATTGCTGTGGTTATTGTCAGCAAAATTGGCCAGGAGTCAACCAGAATATTACTCATAGCTCTTGCTTTATCTGACGCAGCCGCGTCACTTTCTTCTCACCTACAGCGAACTCTAAATTGGTTTAAACTAGTGCCTTACAGTCTTTGGTCCGAATGGACTGACGCAGCCTGTCACCTTTTCCCATTTTTCTCTGTCGCTGTCCCGTCCACTTCTCATTGGATGGTCGTCCTGGTCACTCTTGAAAGATGGATATCTGTTACATACCCTCTGAAAGCCATGGTCCTCTGTACGAGAAAGTGGACCTTTACAACCTTCGCAAGTGTGTTGATGATGCATGTTGCTGCTTTTGGTCATAAGTTGTACATCACCAGAATTCATCCAAAATGGGGAACGTGTCGCACGTGGACCTGTGTTGGCCTGGCTGATTGCACTCGGCTGCACCACGTGAGTGGTGTTATAGTCGCAACAGTATCATTCTGTCTCCCCTTCCCCTGTATCATCATCTTTAACGCCTCGATCCTGTATAACGTCACCAGAAGTCGGAACAAGCGGAGACAGTTACAGAAATCACGAGGATCGACGACACACCTCAACAGCATGACCGTTATGTTGTTGGTGGTGAGTTTGGCTTTCTTATTGCTTCTTTCTCCACTGGCTGTATCTCGCGTCTTTGGTAGTATCCCTGTATCCGACCCAAACGATATTCCGTTTACAACACTTGTAATTCTGTATGTGGATATACATATACTCAGGCATCTTGGTGAGTTTCTCAATGCTATCAATCACAGCATTAACTTCATCCTTTATTGTATTTGCGGAAGACAATTCCGACAGGCATTTTTCAACATGATGAGATGCAGACGGAGAGGAAAGTGAAGAGATGAGCTCTGATAGCCGCAGGTCCCGGGTTCGAATCCAGCCCGGGACATATGGGATTTCATTCCCGGTTCTTCAAGGCGTCCGTGGCATGGGACAGTAAATGCCTGTTTCCACTAGACCAGTTTCCCGCATTGCGTTTTGCGATATCAGAGGGTTTTGGATAATCCTACGATGGTTTAACAATACATGGGGCGTTTATTGTCCCAGTGCCTGTGAAAACCGCCCCGGTGCCGCAAAACCGCTGCGGAAACCTGTCTAGTAGAAACAGGCCTTAAAGCCCTGTTTCCACTAGACCGGTTTCCCGCATTGCGTTTTGTGATTTCACAGGGTTTTGGATAATCCTTCGATGGTTTAACAATACATGGTGTGTTTGTTATCCCAGTGCCTGTGAAAACCGCCGCAAAACCGCTGTGGAAACCGGTCTAGTGGAAACAGGTCTAAAACCCTGTTTCCATAGACCGGTTTCCCGCATTGCGTTTTGCGATTTCACAGGGTTTTGGATAATCCTACGATGGTTTAACAATACATGGGGCGTTTATTGTCGCAATGTATGTGAAAAGTGCCCCGGCGCCGCAAAACCGCTGCGGAAACCGGTCTAGCGGAAACTGGGCTTTAATTAAAGGTCTGTGTTTCCACTACATCGGATTCCGCTGCATTTTTCGGTGCCTGGTTGGTTTTCACAGGGTTTGGGGTAATCCTTCGATGGTTTAACAATACATGTACATGTACATGGCGTGTTAATTATCCCAATGCCTGTGAAAATCGCTCCGGCGCCGCAATCCGCAGCGGAATCCGTTGAAGTGGAATGTAGTGGATATAACACTTTTTATTCATGGTTATTGGAGCTTCAAAACACATACATGTAGGTACATGTGATTTTTTTTACATACTCCTTCATCAAGTTTGTCAAAAGTTGTATATGTGAAGGAACAGGCCTTAATTATTGGGATGTTGTTTATCAAATATTTTCGTTTATCAAAGTGTTATGTTACATCGTTATCCAACATCCAGGTTTTTTGAGGGACGTTTTAAAGCGATGTACTCGCGAGGGTTGAAAATGAAATCTCGTTCAACTATCGCGACCCGCGATAGCTCCCCAATTTCATTCATAGCTGGCGGGATTCTTGAAACTGATCTCGTGTGATTTCTAGCATCTTTGAGCCATCAAACAACGGTATCGTTGACGTTTTATACAATAAAACGTTCATGAAAAATCTTTTATTAATATTATTTCAATGAATTTGGGCAACATTAGTGTTTACTGCCGGAATAATTTCAAAATCTCACGGGGTATTTCCGAGAACGAGATCGACAGACTGACAACAAACATGGCGCGGAAAAATCCGAAGTGTGAGGAAGACTGACCAGAGAATTCGCCTCACTGCTGCAAGTTTAGTCAGATGGCGGCGTGTGAAGACAGAAAGTTGTTGTAGCACTAATGAGGACTTAGCAGTGTACCTCCTGAACGTCGTTGAACCCCGGCCAACACCATCCTTTGCATGTTTTGCGGATGACTCCGAGTCGTCTCCGTCGGCATCGCTCACTGAGTGACGCTGTCAATCATGTCACCATGGTCACTATCCTCGCTACTGATTGGTCATAGTGAATTCCGTAGTATTATAAATGAGATGGCTCGCTTGGAATTTCATTCATAAAATGTAGTGCTGCCACCGTGCGGGAAATAGAGGAACTATCGATGTGCAGTTACTGCAGAGCCCGCGTACATCGCTTTAAGATACAATTCTTAGGCCCGATAGTCTTTAAGTGTGAGGTGTACTGGCAACTTTCGTCTCATGTGGTTGGCACAAACCTTTCTACCACATCGACGAACTGTTGTTTTTGCACCGAGCAAAACAGCAAAGATGGGAATGGAAAACTACGCGAAAGACAATGGACCGTATTCAAAAAGTGTGTTTAAGACTATGCATGGTGGAAGCGTGTGCATTTAGTGAAGTTACACGCGTCTAAGGCTAAGCCTTAGGTCTGCTTTCCATTGGCGCGTTTCCGTGCTCGAAAACGCTCGAAGGCATTGTTTATTTCCGCTTCGTTGGTCACAGCGCGGAAAAAAACAATGCATTCGAGCGGTTTCGCTCGCGGAAACGCGCCAATAGAAAGCAGGCCTAAGAATCCATTCACGCGATTTTCAAGCGGGGCGATGCCGCATCTTTTGTCCTTGACCAACGCCGCGGAAACAAACAATGGTTGCCGCATCGCACCGCTAGAAATTCGCGTGAATGGATTATTAGCCTAAGCCTATGGCTAAGGCTAAGAATCCATTCACGCGATTTTCGTGCCGCGCGATGTCGCATCCTTTGTCCGCGACCAACGCGGCGGAAAAAAACAATGCTATCGAGCGTCTGCCGCTCGAAAATCGCGTGAATGGACAACCAGCCTTTGTCTTCATCGCGCGATGATCACACTTCTTGAATACGGCCCCAGGTGGCTTATAAAAATGTCGGCGGCCCTTCGTCTTTAACATGGCAAACAAACTCATATAAAGTGGACAAGGTCGCATCTCGGAACAAGTTCCACAACTGGTCAGTTACTTGTCAGAGAGAGTAGGGAAGGAGTTGGGAGACCAGGGCCGAGGTGGTACTTATTCTGAGATGAAGTGAATGTCTATCGGCAACTCTAGGATTTCTAGGCTACATCGAACTATAGGGAACCTGTTAACCTAGGCCCAAATTCATAAAACCTTGCAGCTTAGTTGGTTGCTGGTGGGCAGGTGTGCATTGGCCTGTAGGGAGCGGGTAATTTCAGGGGCGGATGCAGAGGGGGCGGGGCCGAGGGAGGCCTGATAGCCAAGTGGTTAATCACGTCCGCTATCGGGGGTCCCGGGTTCGAATCGAGCCCAGGCCATATGGGATTTCATTCCCGGCTCTTCACGTCCGTCGCATGGGACAGTAAGCCGCGCGCGGTGCCTTGCACCTTGTTTCCTTACAAGGGCAAGTAAAATACCCCATCGAAGTGAGGAACATCTTGAGGTGGTCTCTTCCGTACTTTCCAGGGCCAATAATGCAATGGCTTTGGTCCTGATGGAAAATACAATACCTACAACCTGGACGGATACGTCCCGCAACATTGTAGTAAAATTGAACAGAAATCTTGAATCGCTGTCCGGAGATTTCTCATTTCATAAGTACAACACAAGGTTTCATTTTACTCTACAACAAGGTAAGAAAATGTCAGCATGCACCCGTTCAATAGCATTATATCACCATCAACTGCTCAATCAAGTCACGTCCCAAAATAGCAAACCAATCAGGAAATTCAAACACCACCGCCCTATTTTTTTTTTAAATATTTCTTGTTAACTTTCCACTTCATGGCTCCAAAGTGGAAACAAAAGATAATTTCAAAGTTCAATATACAAACACAACAACTCACGTCCGTTGCATGCGACAGTCAGCCGTGGTGCCCTGTACATTGTGCTGTGCCTTGGCAAGGGCACCCATGCAGAAATGTCAGCCCGATTGGACTTAAAAACATGGCTGCCAGTCGTCCATTTTGAAAAAAAACTGTACTTTGCTTTATACCTCATGAAAATACATGTACCACAACGCATGTTCCAGCCCGGGGTTCCAGCCTGGTATGATGCTCGGCATGATGATAGAGAATAGGCCTACTGTATCCTGATGCAACGGGTGGTTGATTTTGCGAAGAGAACGTTGTTGTGGTCGCAATTTTACTTTTTTTAGTAGTGTTGTTGGATTGCTTTCTAAATTCTCCCTACTGCACCAAGTTGGTGCACCTATTTCACCAGGGCCGGGCATTCCATCCTCGGTTGAATCACAATCGCCGCCCGCCACGGATAGTTGCTAGTCTATAATAATACATGAGGGGAACTCAATGATATGGACCAGAAGACGGTATTGGAGAGGATGTACATAATCATGGGGATCATGTAGACAAAAATATACGGCAGCAGACCGAAAACAGGGCCCCGTTGCACCAAGCTTAAGTTTTTGTCGTAAGATATGGAATTTTGGACAACCCCTAAGACATGTCGTAACTGTATAGGCAGGAAAGTTAGGACGATGTCCGAAGATGTCGATGGTGCAACCCGTACCTATAGACATTTGCTGCAACCGAGCCCCGGTCTTATTCTGTAGGCGCCTTCTGTGTCGCAAATTGATCAGTACCTGGATGTCAGTTTCATTTCAATAGTTTTAACCACTAGTGACACCTATTGAGGCAGTCGGCAATAGTCCCATCGATCAACAGCACATATTAATGACGTGTATTATTTACCTGATGTTCACCTTCCCAGACTCAGATCACGTGCCCAGGCCTTTCCATTGCATGAAGAGCACTACACCCTGTAATTTTTCTACCCTATTTTGGGCATCTCATTTAACTTCTTTTATGCATGGCACGGCGACGTTATCTGGGGTTTGGGGTTGGATAGGCATACGAACTAACATCATTTGGCCTTGTTCAATGAAAATGACATTCCAACATCGCAAATAAATTGGCAAAATTCATTCAGTCCAGAACATTTAGTCTCTGCCATCTTCAGCCATCATATTAGTCCTGCATACAAAAGCGAAGTGACTGTGGGCCTTTGATAATATTCAAAAATCAGTTTGCACCAACTCTTCTTAGTACTACTCTGTCAAGCTGCCCCACAAGTGGTGGACATTCACATCAAAGCTTTGTCAGAGATCAACAACAAGCAGCGTCCCACTTAGTTAATGACCCGTCAATCATTCAGTTCATGAATTGGAGCCGCAGTGACGATCGTCTGACTCATGTAACTTGCTGCAAGTTTGATAAGACACCTGTAGGTCAACGTATAATGAATCACTGCCAACTTAAGGTGAGATAGAACTCTATTTTGGGCATACTTCTTCAGGGCTTATTTTGGGCACAGTGCCAATTCACTACGCCGTTCAACGGCCTGAGGAGCATGTAATGGAGAGGCCTGGACTGCCGGTGTGACGTTTTTCAGTGAGGCCATTTTTTCTGTGTGATTCCCATTGTTCGGAACACACTCGGAAACGGACTCGCTCTTTCTCTGTGGGCGTATTCGAATCCCTGTTCTCGAGTGACCCAAGAGTAGTGTTCGCGTGTTGAGGTTCCGAACAAGGAAGGGCGTGTCGCCAGGTATCGGGTGTCGTTGCTAAACATGGCGGATGTAATGCTGCGGACCATGTCCCTGTGCAAAATCAGATTTTTTTTGCAGGAAAGGTCATTTTTTTCCTATCGTGACTATATCCACAGGTTAACCCACATTACAAATTACATTACTGCCGGCAGGAACGTCTCATATTCAAGGAAGACACAAAGTTTTATCGAAATTAACATTTCGTTGTCAGTGACATTGGCCGCCATCTTTCTTCTCGGTGTTGTCAGTTTCACCCTCCAAAAAGTGGGGAGTGAAAACTTTGTTCGCGAACGCCGTTCCCGTGTCAGTTCTCGACGTTCGAGACTCGCACTCGTGTCGATATCAACACGAGTGCAGGGATTCGAATACGCCCATGTGTGCCGCCCATTGTCAAGTCGCCGCTGATTCCGTGGATCTGCTGTATCTGATTCCGTGGATCTGTCACACTGGCACACAGGTGTAATGTGTGAGAATGCCCCCGTATGACAATGCCCGCTTTATTGTTCGGCGGACACTCAAATACAGAAAGACATGTTTATCAGTGCCTCCCTCATTGTCACGTTGCCGCTTATTCCGTCAATCGTTTGTTTGGGGGGCATTGGCAAACGGGGGGCAGTGAAAAACATTACAACGATCCTTTCACGACGAGCTTGCGACTCGTTCACGACTGAATTCTGTTGACTCAGTTTGCGACGATTTTACGACGAGATCAAATGTTTGATTTGGTTCGGTGATTCACGATGCGGGTGATCCACCGACTTTACGACGAGTTTACGATCGGTTTGCGATTAGTTCACGACTAGTTTACGACTAGTTTACGACGAAAAGTCATAGCCAATGAATCAGCGTTCACGACGAGTTTGCGACTCGTTCACCACTGAATTCTAGTTTGTGACGAGTTTACCGGCGGTGATATCAATCTTGTTTTAATTGGTTCGGTGGATCAGCTGCAACGACACGTCATTTCTTTACGATCAGTTTGCGACTAGTTTACGACGAGTTTGCGATTCGTTGACGACTGCCGTCGTGAACTAATCGTAAACTGATCGTAAACTCGTCGTAAAGTCGGTGGATCACCCGCATACTCTGAATAGGCTATGAAATTCAGGTGTAAATTCCGCGAGACATCACCTGGTTACTTTTGGGTCCGTTGGCATCTTAACATTTTATAAAACGCCTGTCTGAATTTTCTCCCGCAAATACAATAAAGGATGAAATTAATGCTGTGATTTATAGCACTGGGAAACTCACAAATTGACTCCATCAACCACGCGAACGTATGTATTTCCATTTCATACAAATCATCCGCGTCGAGATACCAAGGTATACCCAATATAACTTTACAAATAGCAAGTGGAGAAACAAAGAGCAAGAATGCCACACTCACAATCAACAACATGACGGTCATGCTGTTGAGGTGTGTCGTCGATCCTCGTGATTTCTGTAACTGTCTCCGCTTGTTCCGACTTCTGATGACGTTAGACAAAATGGAGGCGTTAAAGAAGATAATGCAGGCAAAGGGGATGACGAAAGAAAAAAAAGTGGTAAAATTGCGTATTACATCAGCATATTCCTCACAATGTGGGTAAGGTGCAGCGTTCCGTCGCTGCTTGGGCCTCGTTTTTGGATCACAAATCAAGAAACGAAAGCAACACACAGATTTCGGGGATTCATCTATTATTCTTCTGCTTTCTGCATATCCCGAGGGTGGCGCCAGCGCATGGCCCGAGTGTTATCGCTCGCACAGGGTGTCTCAAAACAAACCTAAACCACCCGAGGTACAATGCATCATCCCCCCCTGGGGAGCGTATGAACAGCTCCGGCCATACGCTGACATCCACAAGATACAAAAATATCAATGGTTGTAATACATAACTTAAGAACGTGTAAATTCACGTAGTTTAAACTAAAGTCATGGAAGGCACAATACGAAGAAAAAACAAAAAACAAACAAAGACATAACTCACAGCAATACGCCATGGACGTACGTACAGCAGTACGCTCATACAATGTACCCACCAATCACCATCATTACCGTTACTAACATAGCTACGGCTCCGGTATTCCATTAAGAAAACAAGTTACAATAAACTATACGATAAACTATGACGAAGGATTTCACAATACTAGCAACGTACAAAAAAAATGCGGGTGGATGGCTAGTAAACTATCTAGTCAATCCAAGATACACAATTAGTAGTAACAATATCGTACCACGTAGGTAGCCTATCGGAAGCAATCTAATCGTTCCAAAACACTGCTAAATAATATAACTTCATATAGCAGGTATATCCTGGTAACCAACACAACAAACATAAAATAACCAAACCTATATATGGGTAATAAGCAGTCTATCTAATGTATCCAACAAAACCTGTGTACAAATGACATTAACTCTGGATGGCTAGGTAACAATCTAGGCAATCCCAAAAATACCGTTCACGAAATAACATCAACTGTGGATGGCTAGGTAACAATCTAGTCAATCCTAAAAATACCGTTTACGAAATAACATCAACTGTGGATGGCTAGGTAACAATCTAGTCAATCCTACAAATACTGGTCACAAAATTACATCAACTACGGATGGCTAGGTAACAATCTAGTCAATCCTACAAATGCTGGTTACAAAATAACGTCCACCGTGGATGGCTAGGTAACAATCTAGTCAATCCGACAAATACCCTTTACAAAATAACATCAACTTTGGATGGCTAGGTAACAATCTAGTCAATCCGAATTTCCAAGACATCTCAAAGACAAAGACCACTAAAAAAAATCACTAAAATACACAAATATGTACGCATATAAATCCATCAAATACCTCTTGTCAGCGCAGGGAAGTGTACAACAGCCATGATAAAACCACTATCGTAAGAATGGTACACATAGTAACAGAGCATGATGCAGGTGGCGACCAACAGCAAGAAGTGGAAAACACACTGAAAGTCAAATACACCATCTACATAAAACAGAACTTGTAGCGGGATAAATAAGTGGCCAGTAGCACAAAAATAGAAAAAAACGGATAAACTCTCTTATATCTCTCCATATACTGCCAGTAACAACAGCTTAACCCTTTGTATGTGCTAACAGGAAAAGACATTGGCCATACACAATACCTAGTGAAAACTGCATCCCATCTAAATTACTGTCGGACGTAAACTCAAGGCACACACACATTTGTCGAATCACACTAACAGGTGACAAGCCTGCCCACATTTGCACAGAGACACACATATAAAACAAGCATCCTGGAGATGGGTGGTACATGTAGAACAATACAAAATGATCCCGCTCACAACGTTCTTACAAGATAAATTTGATCCAAAACTCTGCACACTAAACAAAATCTGAAACATCACTGGCTGAAGAGGGAGAGGTCAAAACTACCACCTCGTAACAACTTAACCCCGGCGGAGCCACTTCTCCATCGTCATTCCGTTTGCGATACGAAGCTTGTCGGCATGCGTCTTCAGGGTGGTTCCCTTTGGATCTGTGTGAAGAACAACCGTGAAATCCTCATGTACCTCATGCACAAGGTAAGGTCCTAACCATGCCGGCTGTTTACCCCCTTTAAAGGTCTTTCTCGGGTTGAAAAACCACACAAAGCTTCCACTTTTCAGTGACTGATATCGTGGGTGACGTGTTTCATACTGCTGCTTCTGACGACGTTGTGCCAGTTTCAAATGATCTCTTACTAACGAGTAGGCCTTGTTGAATCTCATCTCTAGCTGCTGCACATAAGCTGGCACAGTTTCCGTTTCCTCCGACGGACAGGAATACAGGAGGTCAATGGGCAGTTTCATCTCCCTAGCTGTTAGAAGGAAATGTGGGGTTTCACCAGTACTTGAGTGAATGGAAGATCTGTATGCCATCAAGAATATGGGAAGCAAAATGTCCCAACTCCCAACACTTTCCTTGTGGTCATAAACGTATGTGTTTATCATGGTCTTTAGTACCTTATTGAACCCTTCAACTAAACCGTTGCTCTTCGGGTTATATGCAGTAGTGAGACTCCTGTCAATTCCAAGTTTGTCCAGCATACACTTGTAGAGTCGTGAGGTAAACTGTGCTCCCCGATCACTGTGAAGGATGTACATACATCCATAACGTGATACGAATTCTCTGATCAGTGCATCACACACTTCTGTTGTCTCCACGGTCTTAAGAGGGGCAGCCTCCACCCATTTCGTGAAATTGTCCTCTATGGTCAGGACGTATCGGTACCCTCGCACCGTCTCTCTTAGTGGACCAATTATATCCAGAGACACTCTCTCAAAAGCTTCGCCAAAGAGTTGTTGTGTTAATGGCACATAATTCCGCTTGTGGGCCCGCTTTACTACATTACAAGGTTCACAGTAGCTGACAAAACGGATAACATCACGACGCCAGCCCACCCAATAGAACCTACGTTTTATCCTTTCCAACGTTTTCATGGTGCCCAAATGACCTGCTGTAGCATCACAGTGCAGCGCCTGCATTACCGTCTGCCGCAAGGATCTTGGCAAAACTATCTGAATCCTATCCTCCCGATCTGGAACGTGCAGCTTCCTACAGAGCACACCATCTCTGATGAGCAGATGTCTCCAGTGTTGGCGCAAGGCCTTCACACTGAGGCTCTCTGCAGACACTACTGTGTAGTCGGGGTAGTCAGATCCGTTCAGTTGCAATTGCATAATTGGTGCAATATCCGGGTCGCAAAGCTGCAAAGTGTGTAACTTTGAGAAATCCAGTAAGTCATTCAATCCCTGGTTTAGAGTCTGCGGTTCATTTTCAGCAGCATCCGTACTTGAGTTAGAGTGAGTGGGTGTAGGGCTCCCATAACAAGCTCGCTGGCTTTCTTGCCGTTTAACCTGGGATCGCGTGGTCACTGCGGCACAGGGTATCATAAGGCCGTCTACTTCATCCTCGATGTTCTCGTCCGTTGCTTTACTGTGGGCACACGAGGGTACGTCAGTTGGGTGCTTGCATACGAGCTTCCTTGGCTTACCTTTCTTGGCTATGCTAGAAGGTACTCTTGACTCCATTCTACCACACTGGTCACATGGTAGTCTACTCATAAAGTCGGCATTTACGTGATGTCTCCCTGGTCTGTGCACCACGTCGAAACAGAATTGAGACATGTAGAGCTGCCAACGTTGTATTTGCTCACTGCTGTCCGTTAGGGTTAGCATGTGCCTCACCGCTGAATTATCCGTTCGGACCAAAAACTTGTGGCCATGGAGATAAGGCTTGAAGTGTTCGGTAGCTCTCACCAGCGCTAAAAATTCCCTTCTAGTGATACAATAGTGTCTTTCACTGTCCGACAACAACCTGGAGTAAAAGCCAATAACCGTTTCCTGGCCGTTCTGTATTTGGCTCAACACCGCACCAATTCCTGTATTTGACGCATCACAATCTAAAATGAAGTTGCCGGCCCTGGGGTCTGGGAACGCCAATACTGGTGCTGAACTCAGTGCCATCTTCAATTTCTGGAATGCTATCTCGCATTCGGCCGTCCACACGAGGTTGCTGTTCTTCTTTGTTAATTCATGTAGTGGGGCTGCGACACTGCTCATGTTCCTGATGAAGCGGCGGTAATAGGATACAAGGCCGAGGAAACGTTTAACTTCGGTCACAAGTTTGGAGGGTGGGAGAGTCGACAGTGACGGCCAATACTTAATTGTACGGACCTTATCCATCAGAGGCTGGATTCCAGTTCTGGAGATGAGATGACCCAGAAATTCGATCTCGTCCTGCATAAACATGCACTTACTGGGCTTTATCTTCAGGTTAGCTTTCTCTAGCCTGTCAAGAACTTCCTCCAGGCGTTGCAGCGTTTCCTCGTACGTTCTACCAAAGATTAAAACGTCATCCAAGTAGAGCAAACACTTCTCCCACTGGAGACCTCGCAACACTCCCTCCATCAACCGTTCAAATGTAGCCGGTGCATTCACCAAACCGAACGGTAGAACGCGGAACTGAAATAAGCCATCCTTTGTTAGAAATGCTGTCTTTTCCCGGTCTTCAGCGGTCTTTAAGGGGACCTGCCAGTATCCCGACTGGAGATCTAGAGAACAGAAGTACTGACTTCCATGGAGAGAATCTACACATTCGTCGAAACGGGGTATTGGATACCCATCAGCTTTGGTCACGGAGTTCAATCGCCTGAAGTCAATGCAGAACCTCGCTGTCCCGTCCTTCTTGGTTACAACAACTGGCGGGCTTGCCCAGGGGCTATTTGACTCCTCCATCACCCCTCTAGCCAAACCATCTTCCACAGCCTTCCGAATTTCCGTCTCCTTTTTATAACCGTGCCGTCGGAGTGGCATTCTAAAGGGCTTTGTATCACCAGTATTGATACTGTGTGCCACCACATCAGTACGTCCGAGATCAGTAGGTGACCGTGCAAAGGTGTTCGCATATCGTATAAGGACGGAGGCCAGTTTGCATTTCTGGTCAGGGTTCAGCTTCTCACTGTCCCTGTTATAGATGTCCAATAAGTGCTGAGGAATGTCCTTCTCCAACTCCTCGAGTTGCCGCGTGGTAGAACAATCCACGGAACAACTTTTAGTAGGGTTCTCCTCTACGGTACACACCTCATCCTCCCTTTCCAATGAAATTTCCTGCGTCTCCCCAACCGGAAACAAATAGCCAACAGTGGTCCCTTTCGGTAGCACAATATCATCTTCGGTGGGATTAAACAACTGTACAGGTGTACATTTCTTCTTAATTCCTTGGATCGTTACCGACTTTGCTGGGAGAACACTATAGTTCTGGATGAAATGGACACTTGCCTCCAATGTAGTCTCTTGCCGCTTCCGGAACGGACTCCGCAGGTGTGCCCAAAATGCAATCTCCTTTCCTGCTGGCACTGTCAGCGGTTTCGCCAAACTCACAGAGTGGGGTAGGACACTGTGTTTATCGGTTACTAGCGGGTACTCCGTTCCCAAAAAAGTATAGGTCAAAGTACTTAACTTTAAGTCACACTGAAATTTCGCCATAAAATCCATCCCCCAGATACCGTCCATCCTATCCATATCTGCCACTATCATATCGAACATAAATGACGTTCCACACACACGAACAGGCATTTTCACGAATCCCAGGGTTTTCAACGGTGACTGGCCATCGGCCATAGTTATTACTTCTGATGTTTTCTTCAGGGGTGGTCGGAATCGCTTAGGAATTCTGTAATATGTATTCTTTGAGACGAACGTCCATGGTGACCCAGAGTCCAATACAAAACAAGCCGGTAGTCCATTCAGGTAAGTTGTAAGGTAGGCCCTCGTTGGATGAGCAGCCTGGGTGGACTTAAGTGACTCTTTGGCCAGGTGCTTCCCCACCTCAGAAGCATGGCCTACTGGTTTAAAGCTGGAGGTGGTGCAGTACCAGGGTTTCCAGGTGGCGCTGCAGCCGTGTTCGGGTTTCCCATGCATTCGTCCACATGACGCTGCACCGTCGGGCAGTCCCGCCAGAAGTGGCCAGGGCTGTGGCACACATTACAGCGCCGCTCGTCAGCATTCCAACGGCGATCTCCATTTCCATAACGGTTACTACTCCTCCCACGGCCTCTCCCTGGAGCAGATCCACGGCCTCTCCAGCTCCCTCTTCCTCGTCCCCGTCCATTGGGCGCTGGGGTCTGGTGTTGATCAAAACCTTCGGGCTCTCCACTACCCCCTTCTATAGCAGCTACCGGTGTGGAGGACGAATGTGAGGAAACTGGTTGGTTTGTAGCCAACAAATGGCTCTCATATGCCTTTGCGCGCTTTACCACCTCCTCCAAACTTTTGTCCTTGTGCTCATATAACTTGTCACCTAGTGGCCCCTCCCGAAGAGCCAAGTAGAACTGCAGGCCTAAATCATCCTGAAGTTTGCCATACGCCCTCCTACTATAGAGTCGGATCCTAAAAGCCAGATCATCCAAGGACTCATCAGTTTGACGACTAACACATCTCAACTTGGCCATCCACTCTGACCTCTCACCTACAAAATGCTGTTCCAGGGCAGCAACCAAAGCATCAAATGTCACGTCCCCCTCCTGCAAGTCGAGACTTGCCAGTACTTTAGCAGCTCTGCCTTGCAACTTCTCTCGTATAAGGGCAAGCTTTTCTTTGTCTGTCCATTGTACTGTCACTGCATCAAAGTTAGCTAAGTATGCCTCTAGGTCCAACTTGGTGTCATCGAACATGGGCAGCTTTGGCTTCCTTCTGTTTAGGGTTGTATTACTTTCTGAACCAAATGTACAGTTATGAAAATGGTTAACAACTGGCTCATCATGATGTGGTTTGGTTTCCACTAGTTTAGGCCCCTGTTTCACACTTGGTGGAGGCGACGAT
Organism: Notospermus geniculatus; assembly: GCA_002633025.1. NCBI lineage: Eukaryota > Metazoa > Nemertea > Pilidiophora > Heteronemertea > Lineidae > Notospermus > Notospermus geniculatus. The sequence continues at coordinate 104,274 of NMRB01000938.1, read as the reverse complement.
TCAAGGTCCTTCTTCTTCACTTTTCCAGCTTTTTCCTCAGGTGCAGCTGTAGCGGCCATCTCCGCTTCAAGAGATCTCGGCTGCACACTCAACTCGGGCATTTCTCTGCTGGACTCATCGGGGGTTTCCTCCTCTCTATTTTCTATTATGGGAGTGCTTATCTCTACCCTTGTCTCATCCATTGGTATCCTTGAATAGGATGTAACATTCCCAATCCGGGCAGTAAGGGGGGTCATCCAGTCAGTCAACCTGCGCCTGAGCGACCCAAATATGGTTGAAAGGGTCCCTGGTTCCCCTTCCGGAGCATCCGGTCTCTGCTGCGCATCCTGGGGTATTACAGCAGGTCTGGCGGGCAGGTTACGATTCCGGAGTTGCATCCCCTCCTCCTCTTCAGCCATATCTCACAATTAACTTCTTGTAAAATCACACAGAATGTACACAACAAATTACTAGTGACTGCAACCAACAGTCACTATAATACAAGCAATACAGTTGCTTTAAAAAAACAATAGTACCTCGTACACCCTGTGTCTGTGAAAACCAGTAAAGTGAAAGATGAACTAGATTTGTAGAAGATTGGTAGGATGTTGAAGCCGAGATGCAGAGGTGTCAGTGTTGTGGTAGTGGAATTTGATAACTGAATGAATAGTGGTAATGTGATGAAGTAAAGTGGGGTGTAGGGTATAGGTAGGTCTATGAGGGTGATTTGTTGTGATTACATATTAAGTACCGGTACTAGATAGTGGGGTTGGGGGAAGTAAATGTATTATTTTTGTAGGATGAAGAGTTGAAGGGATGCTAGCATTCTGGAAGTAGAAGAAGGGAAGTGTTAATGTTGTGTTAGGCTGTTATATGGGCATCCTGCAGATGGCCTGCTTCTAGCAGTCCATCTGCAGGATGCCCCGATTGATAATGGTGCCATGTGTGTGTGGTGTGGGGGGGGTGTATGTGTATAGCGATATTAGGTTGTAAAACAGGGATTTTGTGAGTGCGTGTAGTGAAATGGCGATGGGTATTAGCCGAATTCATGAATTGCAGCCTGCCTGCGAGCTGCGTACCGTAGGCCAACAAAAATTCAGAATGAATGAAGCCATTTGTATTGCAGGCCTAGCTAAGGCTTAAGCCCCAGGCTATATTGCCTTATTTTTTAGCAGCAATTCATCGTCTGTGCTGAACCCTTCCTGTTAGGCCTACCACTGATTTATGAATAACAGGTGGGCTGCTTTAACTTTGAGATGTCAGGCTGGACTACAGTACAGTAGGCCTAATGCATGCCAACACAGTGTATGATCACGGCACACACGTCATCTGCATGCACACTACATGCACTAGCACAGGGATACAATGATACATGCATGCATGCATGACTGATGACCGGTGAACTGTGCTACCGGTACGCGTAGGTTTTTTGGCGTGGAACGAGTTTAGAATCCCCGATCAGAGCCCCAAAAAAGGTCATCGATTGACGGAATAAGCCGCATTGTACAATAGGATTTCCATTGTGTGCTATGGATGGAGTAACGTCACTTCCGATCGGGGATTAATGAATTATACGACCTCACAGAGCTCGAAAACCGGATCATGCAGCATTCCATGTACACATGTCATTTTTAGCACAGGGGAGAGATTCCTCACTGCGCACACGCCCCCGGCGGCAGCTGGTGGAAGTAAGGTTTGGCGGGAAATGATTTTGAACGAAGTTGCTAATTAGCGCCGTTAATTAACCAGAGGAGCTGGGATGCTGAAAAATTTATTTTCGGCATATGACCACATACACTGTCGATCACCAACACCGGCCCCGACCAGGTATTCGCCGTTTGGGCTGTAGCTCCATGACCGGCCGATCGCTATAGTATATGGTGGTAGGATGGCATATCAACCGTTGGGGGCGACACTTATCTTCGTGGGCGCTGCGCGCCGTACGTTTCACTCACCCGCCCCATTCGTCCAGTGACAAGAAGTCAGCAAAATAGCTAGTCAAATCGCGTATACACAATACACATCATAAACAATACAAAAAGCATCAACTCCAATTCAAGTCTATGTGCTACATGAAAACAATGCACATTCACACACTTGCAGGAAATTTAAAGATAAATAAATGGGGGTCGCCACCTGCAAAATGGAAAAAATGCATCTATTCCATACACACACAGGCCTACTGCAGCTGCTGCCTCGTTTGCAGTTCACGTACTCTTCGCAATCCAGTGAGGACAGCCTTTCTTAAACCGAAATGGTACAGTCGCATGCCCCTATCCGACGTGATGTGGATACCATCATGTGACAGGTCGTTCCTCATTACCCTAATAGCATTCCTATCATGCGAAAACGTATAAATCCTTTTGTCTTTCCTAGCAGCTTCAGTTATCCTCGCATTGAACTCAGCCTTCCTTCTTCCAAATTCCTCCTCCGTTATTTTACAAAGTTTTCGCCGATGGGTCACCTTTACCAACACAACAACTTGCACACTAGTCTCGTTTAACCAACGTTCACAATGGTTAATCAGTTTTTCTGCAACTTGCTTTCCATCCGCTAAACTACTGGTGATATCGTTCGTCCCAATGTCCACGACAAGCACCCTGGGTTCATGTGAATTCACAAATTCATCCACAAATGCAATCCCTTCGCTATTTACCTTTAGGCCACCTTTCCCCTGAACGAAAATCCTCTCCTCCGGTAAGCCCAGCACGGCCCCAAAGTTCTGATTTCTGTGGTAACTTCCAGTTTTGCTACACAAATATGTCCTATAATTCCGCACAAACGAATGTCCGATCACCAAAATTTTCATCTCCCTTGGTATGGTACGAAATAACTGGGTTCCACGTGCGACGTCCAATAATCAATACTCCATTTCCGGCGGTACGAAACGACGTCCGAATTGCACACACTGTGCATAGATGTACCATTCACTCTACATAAATCGTCCGTGCCGCGGCCGTGGGCCGAATAGGACGGCCAACACGTGGCAGCGCACAATGGGCGGGGTGGGTGGGGCGAAATGACCTGGCCTAGTCCACTTCGACTTCCGAACAAATTTTACTCACTACAACAGTTCACTATTAATCATTCGAAACACACAGCGAAAGAGTCCTGCCGGGTACGCCAGATGCAGCGTTCCGTCGCTGCTTGGGCCTCGTTTTTGGATCACAAATCAAGAAACGAAAGCAACACACAGATTTCGGGGATTCATCTATTATTCTTCTGCTTTCTGCATATCCCGAGGGTGGCGCCAGCGCATGGCCCGAGTGTTATCGCTCGCACAGGGTGTCTCAAAACAAACCTAAACCACCCGAGGTACAATGCATAAGGGACTATACAAAAGCAAAATGCACCAACTTCAGGAAATATAATGGCTTTTCTCATGTAGAGTTCATGACCAAAAACAGCAATCTGCATCATTAACACACTCATAATAGCAATGTAGGTCCATTTTCCGGTACAGAGGACCCTGGCCTTTAAAGGGTGTATAACAGATATCCATCTTTCAAGAGTGACCAGTACGATCATCCAATGAGAAGTGGACGGGACAGCGAGCGAAAAAAAGGAAAAGAGAGGACAGGCTGCGTCAGTCCATGTCTCCAACTCATTATGATGCAACACGTCATACACAACAAGAGTTTCCCTGATAGGTTCACAGAAGAATGTCGCCGTGTCAGACAAGGCGAGAGCTATGAGTAATATTCTGGTCGACTCCTGGCCAATTTTGCTAAAAACTGCTACAGCAATTGTGAATGAATTTAATATTATTCCAAATATTATAACAACTGGCATTACCAATCGACTGGCATCAAGCAATTGCTCCATAGTGGCATACCATGAAAAAAACGGAAATTCTCCAACAACCTAAAATCATAATGAAATGGTCCATGGACCATGTGCTCACCTGTTGGACATAGTGTAATGACACTTCTGGTACTAACAAATCGGATAAAATCGAATTAAATCTCGCCTTTCACAACTTTTTGTTTGTTTTTGAACGTAAAATCATAAATATATTTCAGTTACAAGAACATTTATCAAGATAGATATAAAAAATAGATAACATTAATGTTTTGGTATACACGGTGCTGCCACCTGCTGCCACCAACCATGTAAATAAACAAACCGTAATATTTTAATACAATTCGAACTAGAGCGCCTTTAAAATAGTCAGTGACTAAATTCAATATTTCTTTTGATAATAATATATAAATATTTCACGTCAAGCCATGAAATAATGGAAATTATTCGTCAGGTCAGAAAATTATTTCCCGAGGCGAATGAGCATTTTATGCGCAAAATCGGCCGTAAATGTCAGTTAATGCATTGGGATCAGCGCCGCCTGTCGCCGATTTGGCGTAAATGAGACAAATTTCTTGATATGTGCGCTGAGGTGAAATGTAGAGTGCAAAACATCCCCGAGAGAGGGGACCGGCGAATGATGCACATTTACATGTGTACTGCAGTTTTTCAGTATGGCCTAACCCGCTGGTTATGGAGGATACCCTCCTGGCTGGGGATATCCTTCACGACCTGTGGGGTTTGCACTCGGCCACGAGCTATCCAAGCCAATCTGAAGAGGTCACCACCATCGATCCTCGGCTGAGACCTCTGAAAACGGCTGGAACCTACACTCAATAATTCAGTGGTATCGGCCTTCGCTCGAAGCTATCACCCTCAACCACTGAAATACTTGGTGCAAAAGACCGTTTCTTGAACACTAGATGTCAGTACCGGTTGTTGAGGAGCGCGCTCGATCAACCACCCAATGAGCGATCAGCCAGTAAGATAATGTTTCATGTTTTCTCATATAGTCTCTTATATGTTTTCTCATATAGTTGCATGAAATACTGGTCGCTGATTGGTTGATGACAGTTTGCGTCATCTAGCGTTCAGAAACTCGATTAGGCCCCAACTGTGCCAGTGGTTGAGAGCGTATAACCAGTGGAGACGAGTGTAGCTGGAACTTAGCACCCAGCGTCGATTTTACCAATTATTTGATAAAGTATACCAACAATTAGAATTAGTGCCAGTATTTGTAAAAATACTACTATTTTAACATTCCGTTGGGTATTCAATGATTTATTAAGGAACAAAGTACGAACTCTTTCGAATCCCTACGCATTTGTTTGTGCAACGGTCAGAAATTCATCCGCCTTCAACAATGCATTTGTACTGTGCAAAAGTAGTACTGGTCTAGCCGTTTCCAGAGTTAAGGGTTAGGTTTAAGGAATTAAACCCGAGGCGGAGGGTCTTGGTTGCGACACCAAACCCGCGAGGGTGGAGCTAAAATGTAGTCCAAACCCGAGGCGCTTCGCCGAGGGTTTGGACGGAATTTTTCTCCACCCGAGCGGGTTTGGTGTCGCAACCAAGACCCGAAGCCGAGGGTTTAATTTCTATTCTAAAATACCTCAAACTAAACATAGTATACATAGGTTCAGTGCAGTTTGATTGCAATAAACAGGCCTAAGACATCAGGGAGGACGCTCCGTCGATGACGCGACATCAGTGAATCACGCACTGTGTGTACAAACCTGTACATCGTGCCTACATCGTGTACATCTGTGTGCAGCGCTAGCAGCAAGCTGCAGGAGTCGAAATGAGGTCGCAGGGCGCTTTCTTCAACGGATTATCCGCAGGAAATGTACCTAATGGTACAAAACCTCGTTGGGATAGGTCACTGAGTATCCACCTGGCCGACATTCGCTGCACTACCTCGCTGAATGCTCGAAGCGAGAAATGTTGGACGCACGCCATTACACTGAGCGGGTCTTGGTTGTGTCACCCAGACCCGCTGCATTCAGAATGAGGCTAATGCATTATCCATTTGAAACATACGCACGAGATACCAAGGTATTTTAGAATCAGTGACCAAATTTTCTGAGTCCAGTTTTTGAAAATGTGAAATATCTTTGAAATGACCTGGCCATTTTAACTTGCAGCTACACTAAATGTATCAGAGGGACAGTGCAATAACAAAAATGTGGAGTTTGTCACTTGCTGATGACCCAATTAGCTAAAACAAAGGCTGACCTTTCGGTACATACATGTAATGCTGCTTTTTAGCAAAGAACCAAGAAATTATTTTCTGTGTACTTGTAACTTTGGGTTTGTATCTACTCGGCAATGAAGCCAGCATTTCAAAATTTGTTGTGAAAACTGACTATAATGGTGTTTTTGCTCGATATTATTTTCAGCTCAAATGTCGGTCCTAAGACAGGGGCTTCCAGACTAAACCCTCTGAACTCAATGCACTGCATGCTGGTAGGCCCACTCCTATTCAGAATGTACAGTGGCATGATGATGTAAGCCTGCCCTGGCACTCCTGAGGTGTGAATAGAATTACAAGACTGCGTTATCCCACAATATAAGTCATTGAGTTACCATATAGCAGTCAATTGTTGTTATTGCTCATGTGTGGAGTGGTCAAACCTCGAATAAAGGACATAGCCTCAGATAGTTCTGACAAATTTGAGATTTTTTCGACAATGGAAACAAATTTTTGAATTCTGGCTTCATTGCCATGTAGCGACAAACCAAAGTTACTAGTATACAGAAGATAGTCTCTTAGTTCTTTGTAATAAGGTGGCATTATGTACCGAAAGCTGTACCGTTTGTTTCAGCTAATGAGTGGATCGGCCAGACACTAATTTGTCGTTTTAGTTATCACATTGTCCTCCTGATACTTTATGTGCAGGTGCAAATGAATAAGATTGGGCGATTTTAAAGATATTTGACATTTTCAAAAACTGGACCTGGAAATTTGGTCGGTGAACCTAGCCCTTAAATGGGGGCATTGAACTCTGGGTACGAGATTGTGTCCAAGCTTGGCGTCAACCTACCTCGTCTTGTTCGGTTGTCACATTCATGATTATGAATGTCTTGCTTAGTGTTGAATGATCAGAATTAATCAGACCAAATCATAATGTGGACGCGATTACTGAGGGCAAGAAAGTATCAAAAAATCCAGTTAACCAAGCATGTTTCATCGGCAACAAATATTTTGAAACATTTTCCATATGTCCTGACTGACACCAGTGTCCAGACCTTTCCAGTTGGATAAGAATTTTATCAGAAAAATCTTAGTGGGATTTTTCAGAAACAGAAAAATGTCACTAAGAAATTACCAACATGCAAAGAAAATAAAACACTTATTCAGAAAAATTGTGTAGTTATCTTGAAAAATATAAAAAATATACTTATTAAGAAAAAATGAGTTGCTGATAGGCCCTGATGAATATATTGGCCCATATTTTCAAAGCTGTTTTAACGCTAAAATGTATTTTAGTCCAGCACTTGCATGCTTTGAAAATATGGGCCATATGGCGAATTTTGGCCTACCACAAGGGACGAATGAAAAAAATCGTAGATCTTCGTAGACTGTCGTCTATGTTCGTAGTGATTCTCTGGCTCCATGATGCTATGCCAAACCCATTAATGCTAAATATTACCGTTACTCACAAATCCATACCCGTGGATGATCACGTGATCCAGTTTTCGCGGCAATGACGTCGTGCCGTCAGTTTTCTGTCGGCAAGATGGCCGGCCGTTACTGAAGCTACCATCTGACAGCACTCTCTAGCGGTAGCTTCGGGAACCAAAATGAATAGGTTCAATACAATTTATTCTATATTTTTGCTTCGTATGTAAAAAGACACGTTTCAAGGTCACAAAGACCTGGGACCTGTTTCATAAAGTGGCTTTAAGCTAATGGCGCCATTAACTCAATGCGTATTTCACTGGTTAAAGGTATCATTAGCCTAAACTTCGCCACTGGGATCAACATTATCACATGAAAAGCTTCACTGTCAGCAATTCCATTCGACCATTAGGCTTCCTTTACATAGAAGTATACGGTATACGAAATCGCCGGTTAACAATGGTTTCACGGTCGTGAATCCTCGGGAAGCCATTGTTAACCGGTGTTTTCGTATACCGTATACTTCAATGTAAGGGAAGCCTTACGAACAGGAGAAAAACTCAATAATATGGTCCTAAAGACGGTATTGGCTAGGATCCACATGGGGATCATAGCAAAAATTGACGGCAGCACACCGAAAACACAGGTCTTATAACCTGGGGCCTGTTTCACAAAGTTAGGACTTGATGCGGAAGCAATGCCGAAATGACACATTTGCTTCCCGAACCCTTCCTAATGTTGTCGGCGCTCTAGTGGACGCCACCCATTACATAGAAGTATACGGTATACGAAATCGCCGGTTAACAATGGTTTCACGGTCGTGAATCCTCGGGAAGCCATTGTTAACCGGTGTTTTCGTATACCGTATACTTCAATGTAAGGGAAGCCTTACGAACAGGAGAAAAACTCAATAATATGGGCCTAAAGACGGCATTGGCTAGGATCCACATGGGGATCATAGCAAAAATTGACGGCAGCACACCGAAAACACAGGTCTTATAACCTGGGGCCTGTTTCACAAAGTGACTTTAAGCTAATGGTACCATTAACTCAGTGCATTTTCCATTTGGTTAAAGGTACAATTAGCTTAAAGTCACCTTAACAGGCTACTGGACGTCTTTTGTGTGGGGAATTGATCAGGATCTGGGTGTCACCTTCATTTCAATAGGCTTAACCACTGGTGACACCTATTGAGCCAGTGGGCAATGGTCCCATAGATCAGCAGCATATTCTAACGACGTGTATTGTTTACGTGATGTTCACCTTCCCAGATTCAGATTACGTGACGAAGTCCCGGAACATCCTAAGTTGAAAGTTCGAACATTTTCTTTGAATTAGCTGTGAATGGTCAGGCACTCAGTCTCCAGGTAGATCATCTGGTTACTTTCGGGTTCGTTTGCATCTTAACATATTGAAAAACGCCTGTCTGAATTGTCTGCCGGAAATACAATAAAGGATGAAATTACTCCCGTGATTGATAGCATTCAGAAGCAAACCGAGTGACTCCAAATCCAGCGCAATCAGAAATGCTATATAAGCATCATTATAGCCATGCATTAGACGTCCAGCTACAGCTATTGTAGCTTCACGTATAGCAAGTGGAGAAACAAGCAGTAAGAATGCCACACTCACAACCAACAACATGACGGTAATGCTGTTGACGTTTGTCGTCGATCCTCGTGAATTCTGTAACTGCCTCCGCTTGTTCCGACTTCTGATGATGTTATACAGGATCGAGGCGTTCAAGAAGGCCAGGCAGGTGAAGGGGATGAGGAAAGAAAAAACGATGGTAACGTATTTAATTGCATCAAAATGATCTACACATCTCCACCATCCGTGTATACAACTGCAAGGTATAGGTGTATCGTCTCATGTACAGTTCATGACCAAAAACAGCAAACTGCAGCATTAACACACTCACAATATGAATAGCAACATAGGTCCATTTTCTTGTACAGAGGACCATGGCCTTCAGAGGGTATGTAACAGATATCCATCTTTCAAGCGAAATCAGTACGACCATCCAATGAGAGGTTAGAGCTTTCTTGAGGGGTTCACAAAAGAATGCAGCCGTGTCAGACAAGGCGAGAGCTATAAGTAATATTCTGGTTGACTCCTGGCCAATTTTACTATGAATTACAACTGCAATTGTCAATGAATTTAATATTATTCCCAATATTATGACAACTGTCATTCCCCATTGAGCGGCCATCCTTACGTCAAACAAAGCGTTTAACAAAGCGTGTATCCATTGGGGCACTCTATAAACATCTGCAACAACCTAAAATCATAAATGAAATGGTCCATGGACCATGTGCTCACCGGGTTGGACATAATAGTGCAATGACAGAGGGAAGTACAGTTAGTTTTGAGCAATCTGGGTCAAGTCATTCCCAAGTAGGACTTTGATAATTTTGGGGTTCTGCCACCTGGCGGCCATATTGGATGTCCGATCAGGCCGAAACTTCACATGCACATAAAAGTCATCTACAGGGGGCCACATAGCACATTGGAGCGCTTTGGGTCAAGTCGATTCTGAGTAGCACTTTGATGATTTTCGGGTTACGCCACCTGGTAGCCATATTGGAAGTCAAATCAGGCCGAAATTTGACGTGCAGGTAAAGGTCATCTAGAGGGAGGCAAATATCAAATTTTAATACTCTGGGTCAAGCCATTCCCGAGTTACAGCACTTCAGTGATTTTCAGGTTAGGCCACCTGGCAGCCATATTCGATGTCCAATCAGGCGGAAACTTGGTATTCTTGAAGGGGCCATGTCGATTTAGAGGAATCGGAGGAATCAGAGGAATCGGGCTGGAAAATCCAGAAAATCACCATAAGATAAAATATAAAATTATCAGAATAGTTAATTCATAACATTTCCTTGGCTATTGAGTTGTTATAATAAACTCATCATGATCGAGGTTGGTGATACGACAGTTAAAATGACTTGAGGGCCGAAAGCCAGCACTTTAGGAGAAAAGGGCCGAATTGCAAGTTCCACTAAAGCTGTTATGACGTTTACAAAACCACGTGGCTGTTTGTTTATATATTTAGTACATGATAGTCATGTGATCGTGTGTGACTGATGGGCTGCAGACTGAATTTTCCTCTGATTCCTCCGATTCCTCTGACTCCTCTAAATCGACATGGCCTTTTGAAGGTACCCTTCCAGTCCATGTTGATGCAAGATATGAAGTTGCTCGGTGAAATAATGACAAACTGCGACAGGTTCGTTATTTTTGTAAAACTTTGACCTCTGTGACCTTGAAAAGTAGGTCAAATCAAAAACCCGTTATATATGTTATGTATCCTTATACCATCCCGTCATTACAGCGACGTCTGAACTTGGCCTAAGATCCGTCACGACTCACGTCCCCGTCCCTGTCCCCTTCTCACCAGCGATGCCCGCCCAAAATCAAAAGTGAGGTTCCGCATCGTCACGTCTTGCTCCAGAGTCCCGGATGTCAGACATAGACCACTTTTTTTCGCGGGCATTGCTCAGACGCAACCTTAAAACATCCCGCAAGACGTACTTTTTGTCTGACATCCGGACACTTGAGCACGCTGCAGCGGGCACATGACGTGACGTCGTCATGTTTTGTTACTATTTATAGACTGAGTGTGGAGCGCTATTCCGAATCACGAAACGATTTCAGGCCTGTGCGTGACGTAACGTCATGACGCCGTTTCTTCGTCTAAAATACGCGGCGGTTCGACTTTCAGCCTTGTGAACGGTGTGACAACCTCTCTTTAAAGCGATGTACGCGGGCCCCTCAGTAACTGCACATCGATAGTTCCGCTATTTCCCGCACGGTGGCAGCACTACATTTTATGAATGAAATTCCAAGCGAGCCATCTCATTATAATACTACGGAATTTACTATAACCAATCAGTAGCGAGGAGGGTGACCATGGTGACATGATTGACAGTGTCACTCAGTGAGTGATGCAGACGGAGACGAATCGGAGTCATCCGCAAAACATGCAACGGATGGTGTTGGCCGGGGTTCAAAGACGTTCAGGAGGTACACTGCTAAGTCCTCATTAGTGCTACAACAAATTACTGTCTTCACACGCCTCCGTCTGACTAAACTTGCAGCTGTGAGGCGAATTCTCTGGTCAGTCTTCCTCACACTTCGGATTTTTCCGCGCCATGTTTGTTGTCAGTCTGTCGATCTCGTTCTCGGAAATACCCCGTGAGATTTTGAAATTATTCCGGCAGTAAACACTAATGTCGCCCAAATTCATTGAAAAAATATTTATAAAAGATTTTTCATGAACGTTTTATTGTATAAAACGTAGACGATACCGTAGTTTGATGGTTCAAAGATGCTAGAAATCACACGAGATCAGTTTCAAGAATCCCGCCAGCAATGAATGAAATTGGGGAGCTATCGCGGGTCGCGATAGTTGAACGAGATTTCATTTTCAACTCTCGCGAGTACATCGCTTTAACACCACTTCATTACCTTTTTAAAGCCTCACAGTATTGAATTTTCAGACATTTTCAAAGTGTTACGGTGCAGGTAGAGGTGCCAGAGTGCCTTGTGATGGTCCCCAAAATGCTTGCCTGATACGTACTTCAAAGAATCAAGACCTAGTTTTCAGCACACAATGAAAAAACTGCAGGCAGAGCTCTAATGCATTCAGATAGAGCATAGTACATTTTACACTACACTAACGTCGGAGGATGTACATGTAAGCAATCTCTGAATTCAATATATTGTGGCTTTAAGCATTTATTTCACCACTAAAGTGTGTCAGGGATAACCAATTGTCACCTCTCTGCTCAGAAAAGTACGGTGGCCCATAAGGGACATTTAGTTTTTATTTTATATTTTTATTTTTTTTTCTAATTTTCTCCGCGGAATAATCTTTAATTTTCTCCGCACGGAGAAAACTTTTCTCCGCGGAATTAAACTTTTCTCCGTGGAAATAACTTTTATTCCGCGGAGAAAACTTTTCTCTGCGGAATTAAACTTCTCTCCGCGGAAATAATGTTTTCTCCGCGGAAATAAAGTTTTCTCCGCGGAAATAAAGTTTTCTCCGCGGAAATAACTTTATTCCGTGGAATAAACTTGTCTCCACGTGAAAAAACTCTGGATTTGATCAGCGATTTCTGCAAAGTTAAATTCCGCGGAAAAAAGTTTTTTCCGCGGAGAAAAGTCTAATTCCGCGGAGAAAAGTTTTCTCCACGTGGAGAAAACGTTTCTCCGCGGAATAAAGTTATTTCCGCGGAGAAAACATTATATCTGCGGAGAAAAGTTTAATTCCTCGGAGAAAACATTATTTCCGCGGAGAAAAGTTTATTCCACGGAGAAAAGTACGAAAAAAAATATAAATATAAAATGAAAAATAAATGTCCCCTATGGGCCACCGTAAGTCCAAGGAAACATTTCTTGTAAATGAAATTTTATCAATTCGTAATTCGTAAATGGGCTACGAAGATTTAGGCCCATCCTCGTCAAGACGCAACGAATTTGCACGACATCACGATGAAGACGCAGCGTCGTCAAAGTGATAGCGCACATCGACCTTGCGTCTGGAAGCAACTGAACGCAACAGTCCTATCGACGTGAGCGGAACAGGCGCACATCGATTGCGACTGGCCATTGCAGCAACAACTGGCACAATCCAGTTTTCAATCCGGAGCGCGCACGTCGAACAGGCAACTTAAGCGAATGCTACACGGAAATTGTCGATGTCTTCCGAAGACGTATTCCGGCCGGTGACTTCCCATTTCGCCAAATCCCATTTTGCCAAATCCCATTTGGCCAAATCCCATTTGGCCAAATTCCCATTTGGCCAAATTCCCAAATCGCCAAATTCCCAATTTGCCAAATTCCCATTTCGCCAAATTCCCATTTGGCCAAATTCCCATTTCGCCAAATTCCCATTTCGCCAAATTCCCATTTCGGCAAATTCCCGTTTCGCCAAAAATTTACTTGACACCCCTGTGTTCTTTCAAAATGAATCGTTCCAAATATTAACAATTTATGAAGCAGGCTTAGAAGTTTAATAAAGCGAATGCCATGGTATTCATTCCAAAGAAGGCCGATGTTATTTTCTAGGTGAATTCTTCAACGATCTTTTTCAGACGAAGAAATAGTGCAAACTTTCAGCGAAAAGATGCGTTTTTTAGTTTCTTTTTTTCTAATTCGTTTTTTTTGCAGATATAGTCAAGGGAACAAACACTGCTAGAGTTGTGTAACCATGGGTGTGGCAAATTACACCCGTCCTTTTTGAAGGTGAAGACATCAGCCCCATCCCTTCCAAATCCTGAGTGAAACAGTTTGATACCCAATGGCCTTAACCCTAACCCTCTATTTTGAAGTATCTTGCATTGGATCAGTCCATTAGATTAGGGGTTATAGCCTGAATAACGAATTTGGCAAAATGGGAATTTGGCAAAACGGGAATTTGGCGAAATGGGAATTTGGCAAAATGGGATTTTGGCAAAAAGGGAATTTGGCGATTTGGGAATTTGGTGAAATGGGAATTTGGCGAAATGGGATTTGGCGAAATGGAACTTTTTTGGCGAATTGGGAATTTGGCGAAATGCAATTTGGCGAAATGGGAATGAACCATTCCGGCCAATGAGGCACATTTACGTGTGAACATACGGCAGCCTTAGGCTAAGAATCCATTCACGCGATTCGTCGCATGAATGGATTCTTAGCCCTAGTCTAAGAATCCATTCACGCGATTTTCGTGCCGCGCGATGTCGCATCCTTTGTCCACGACCAATGCGGCGGAAACAAACAATGCTTTCGAGCGTCCTTCGCTCGAAAATCGCGTGAATGGACAGCCAGCCTTAGTTTTTCAGAATGGCCTAACCCGCTGGTTTTTGTAGGATATTCTTCAGGGCCTGTGGGTTTGCACGTTGGCCATGAACTGTGTGAGATTAGCGGTGTTGTAGGCCTACCTCGTCTATTTTGGTTGTTTCATCCATGAATCTGAAGGTCTTGGCCAGAGTTGAATCAATCTATCAGACCGTTTTGAAACACTTCCAATATGTCCCAACTGAAACCAGTGTCCGAACCTTTCCTGTCGGCTGTTAGGCCAATTCGGTTCCTCGCGTCGTCCAGCTCGCTTCTCAAATCTCCAATTGTAAATACATGAAGTCTGAATGCCGCAAACGAAGTGAACCGTACACCACGAAACAGAAAAAACTTTGTGGATGGAATTTTATACAGTGAATTACCGCGTTCAGAAAATTATTTAAAAAAGTTACTGGTAGCTACCAAATCCTGCGATGGAAACCTGAGTTTCACGTTATACAGTGAAACATAGGCCCTACAGCCATTTCTCTTGCCAGTCGTATGTTTGCCACGTGTATTTGCATGTGTCATGTGTGCGTAGCCGTAATTCCAACTCTTCACAATTAGCTATAACACCACGTTTCGCTCCGATTTTGGCTTGGCGACCAGGTGGCCAAAACCGAAAACACAAAAAATGCGATAATCCTGAACATGCTGAACTTATGAATGGATCATCTCCAAATTTTTATTATAGGTAGGCCTACATTTGATAAGGCTAAAAGATACACCTAATTATACCGGTATATAACGAGGTTTCGATTTCACCTACTTTTCAAGGTCACAGAGGTCAGAGTTCAAAATTTTGCCATTTGGTGGCACTTTTCGTTGCTATTAGAGCTTGAGTCTTCTAACTTGTTGTTATGTATGTACCTTAGGTCCTCTCCATGTTTTGGAAATGTGAATGGGGTAGACGCAGGCCTTTGGGCCCCGATTACATAGAAGTACAGTGGCGGATCGAAGGGGGGGGGCGTGCCCGGCGCACNGAACAAAAATTTTGGAAGGCATTTAATCAGACCCCTGATTTTCAGTAAAAAGAAAGTTCAATTTGGCCTGCCCAGGTGCCAGGAAATCGCGTTTCGTCACTTTTACCCCAAAATTTTCGGCGCTTCGCGCCTTTGGGGCTCAGGGAATGGGGGTTGCCCATTCCAGGCCCCCCCCCCCGTTCGGCAACTCCTGGATCCGCCACTGGAAGTATACGGTATAGAGCTTGTGCAGCGGCTCATTATGACGTCACGTTTGACCGGCGGTCCGCCATGCTGGCGGTCAACGACAAAGTGCGCCACGTGCAGATCGAGTCATGGTTGAAGACGCAACACTCCACTTGCGCTGACGACAAACTGCACCACGTGGGGCGCCGACGTCATCGGCTGGGACAGAACTGGTATGTTCTCTTTTACCATGAAACTGACTTCTCCACCAAATCTGTGTAGTGAGACCAAGAAACATTCAGCCTGCTTAGCAACCATCTGACCATGGCAACGCGATCTCCCACGGTCATCACGGCCGGATTGAGTGTGGACTTCAGCTCATTACAATAAGAATTCCCTATCGCTCGGTCGGTGATGGCCCCAATCAAACTAAAGACATATTGAACTATTTAATTTTTTGAAATATAAGCAATTTTTATTGTCATACGCTACAAACACAGCCCCAGAGTCTGGCTGTATTCGTAGCGTATGACAATAAAAATTCAGAGACTCGAAATAATGACGAATGAAGCCGATAAGACAGCGAGCGAGGTGCCGTCAATAGGCCTATCGAGCTGATTGCATCAATATTCTCATATCTCTTCATCATTAATGGTCCTAATCACACTAAATATCTTTCAAACAATCAAAATATGTAATATATTAGCAAATTTTAAAGGGGTTAGACGCCGAAGTTGTAAACACTCACTCACTGGTTCTCTATCCACGGACGCCTGCGGTGCTGCCACCTATTGTCGGTGATATGTACTGACGTGAATATCATGAGTGAGTTCCATCGGACCGGGAACCAGTCTAACGATCACGGGTGCTGCCACCTGCACGAAGGAATAAAACTAGTTTGCGGACCATATTTGTAAACAAACCAGCTTGTTTACAACTTCGGCGTCTAACTCCTTTAAGGCAGCATGCTATGAAAGCAGCCCGAGTTTGAGACTTGTAATGACATCCACGAAGCCGAGAATCGGTGTTGCTCGGTTCGATCATTGTGACTTTTTCCTAATATCTATCGTCATATTTCGAACCCACAGGTTTAGTTTTGATGCAAAATAATTTCAGTTGTTGACTGATGATACTCTAAAGTTCCACTCAGGTATGATTTCATGACGGGATTTTATGCGATGATCATGGGGATGTTTCACCTCGATTCACTTTGTGCAAGCACTGCCATACTTCCCATGATTCCCCATTCCATGAACACAAGAACATCGCACATGTCGAAGTGATGGGCGCGGGAAATTTAAATACTGCTGTTTTCTATTTTGTCAGCTAGCGCCCCCTGGAGAATAAATTTGGAATTAATTGCCATTGCATTTGTTGTACCAAAAATCAAACTTCATACCCTATCAATTTCAGTTTGATATATTGCCTCTGGACTGAGTTATTGGGGTTTTCCATTTTACGGAAAATGCCCCCTGGCGTACATAATGTAGGTCAAATCGCAAAAAATTTTGGTTCTGTTTCGAGTCCTTCCTGGGGCCTATATGTCCACCACGTTCATGCCTCTGGGCCTAACGACAGCGAAATGTGCCAGTTTAACAGACACACAGACACACACACACACAGACAGACTTTTGAGCCATTTAGTCATATGAATAGCTCCGCCGACCTTTGGTCAGCTGAGCTAAAAACTAAATACAAAACAACATACTCCTTTATATTGGGAACGTGGCTGTAGTACAGTCACATCAGTTGAGATCGAAGCCACAGAGAATAAAGCCTAGTTTATACTTCGACGCACGACCATCGCTGGCGACCAACGCGCGATCTTGCGTTCGTCGCCGAGCCCGTCGTGCGATTTGGTCGGCGTCCGATCGCGAGGCTGTAATTACTTGTGTCGTTTCATAACGGGTCGACGTCGCTAAAGTACGCTGGCCTATGAATCAATTCCGCGAAGTCGGCGTGCAGATTTGGTCGTGCGGCGGACGACGAAGGGTTTGCGTCGAATTATAAACTAGGCTTAAGCCGGACAAAATTTGAGGGTTCTCCTTTATATATGTATCTAGATGCCGAGCTCGCCGGTGCTAATTCAGACACGTGTGTCACCAAAGCTTTTAGATTGGTGTAATAAAAAACCCACCCGAGTGTGATTTCCAAGTGTGCAGAACACATGAGTAATGGCCTTTTGGCCGGGAAAATCCCAAGACCGCAGGTCGAGGGATTTTCCCGGCCAAAGGCCATCACGAGTGTGTTCTGCACACTTGGAAATCACACGAGGGAGGTTTTTTTATTTATCATATACCCGTAAACAACTTGTATTTTCAACAATAAGCAAAAGAAATGACTTAAAATACTCAACTGATGACACCTGTATCACCGCCAGTCCAAAAGTTTGTGTTATTGCGCGAATGCTGACGGAATGAACCTTCGGGAGTGAGACGGTTCTTTCACGGAGTGAGCAAAGATGTCGATCCCCAAAGCGCTGTCAGTAAAACATCTTTGTTCTGGGGATTTGATACCTTTGACTTAGTGAGGTCTTCGCGCCAGAGCCCTGTGGGCCTACGGTCAGGAAGATTCATCTCGTAGCGTAACATGTTCAAACCCTGCGGTGAAATTGTGTTGTTTTTGAACCAATCGCATCACGTCTTGCGGCATGAGCGAATTCGTTGATCAGCGTCGAAGACATGACGTCACGATGTCGATCGTCGTTGGATGTTTTTCGAGTCTGTTGGCCATGACTACCACTGAGTACGCTGTACATTACGGGCCATATTTACGAAGCGCGATTAGGCCAACACGCGTGTAAATTCATAGTTATTCATGGTAAGGGCCTAGAAAACCATTGTGTTGCTACCTTGTACGCTGCTTGATCGGCAGCGTTTGCCCGCAGGATAACCACACGCGGTTAACATTCCTGCGTTTACGTGCAGGAGGATCGAAGAAAAGAGTTGAATGACTCTAAACAAGGCCTGTATTGGATTGGATTGGATTGTTTATTTGACCAACACAAAAAACATACAGAAATACTCAAACAGAATATTAAAATGGTCCGGGCCACAACAAGATCATAATGATGATCGCTAACGTAGGTTGTTCAAATTTTTCTTTGTCCTCCTGCAGCTAGACAAAGGAGAGCTAACCACGGGTGATTATCCTGCGGGTAAAGGCTGCCGATCAAGCAGCGTACAGGGTAGCAAAACAATGGTTTTCTTAACCTGAATAACACTATGAACTTACCCGCGTGTTGGCCTAATCGGGCTTCGTAAATATGGCCCTACACGTTTCCAACGGGTTTGTTCGAAAAGACATGTCGTGGGATATTCATTTTGCCTTTTAAAGATTGTGATCAGTTTTAAATTTGTTATTCATTCAGTCGTGGCAGTGTTTCAGTCGTCTATCCGCCCCAACTGGGCTGGCTTTGCGGGCACATGGGTAATCCCGATTGTGTGATGTCATCCCGATCAGAGATGGAAAGTAGGGCAAAAGTAGTGCGAAAGTATTTTTCGTCCGCAACAATGGAATTCTTGGAAATCTCGGATCACCCTCTCAACAGTTTCGTGTTTATTTCACAAAATGAACAGCGATTTGACATTTTTTCCTACCAGGAACACTGTTGAAAATGTAAGTGATTAATCTTGTTCGTCGCACCGAGTTGGGATGTGTTTTTGTCCGTTGAAATGGTCATTTCTGCTGTTCATTGGCACCAACAATGGAAAGTCCGGAACACAATTTCATATATATTTTGCATACTAACGTCCCGACCTGAAATTTCGCCAGCAGTATTGAGTATGACGTCGAAATTTTGACGTTAATCACGCAGAGGTGGTCCTAAAATTTCGCTAATTTGCGAAATATCTGAGTTTTCTTCTAAATATGATGATTTTTCTTTTGGATAAGGCAATACGATTGCAGTATCACCTTATATCATTGGCACTGTATAAAACTAAGGTTAATTGATTGGTACACAATCCGAATATCAGCCGTCGCAAGTTGGCACACGTGAGAAGCATCTTGGTTGTAATCGTGTCAGATGCGAATGAGGTGATGCGTCACGACACAAAAAACTTACGGATTGAGATGAAAACGGCCAAAAACATGCATCAGGTTTGTCCTGTTCAAATTTGACAGTTTTTTCGGCAAAAATTGGCACTTAAACGTATGATTTGCTCGGATCTCACGGAGCCTTGGTATATGATAAAAGCGCAATAAACTCGGCGTACTAGTTATCAGACCCGGCGCCAAATGGCGCGGTAAGTATTGCGCATGCGCTATGAACCAAAAACCCGGCGAAATTTGAGCCTCGAGCGCGACCTCTCTCGCCGTGTTTAGTAACTAATGAAATGTACTAAGGTGTAAGCGCGTGGCGGGTTTTTTCCAAGCACGGGGAAGACCCGGGTTTAAAAAACCACCAATTTGGGATAGGTGGAACTAAAGGCGGCCATCCATTGGAGCGTTTCCGTGCGCGGAAACGCTCGAAAGCATTGTTTTTTCCGCGCCGTGACCAACGACGCGGAAAGAAACAATGCTTTTGAGCGTTTCCGCGCACGGAAACGCTCCAATGGATGGCCGCCTTAAGGCTTATGTGAACTCAGCCTTATAAAACCGATCAAGCACGGACTCCTTTCATTTGCCATTGCAGCGACACTGAGGATATTTCGTGTATACCTGGGTCGACCGCACAGAAAGTCCGTGGTGCTTTCGTTGCCTAGCGGCGGTAGTTTTATGGGAAAATGCGTTAACTGCCGATAGCTCTATTGGACTTCCTGTGCGGTCGGCCCTGGTCAGTTGTCAGTCGTCACTACAGACAAGCCCTTTTAAGCGGGGTTCATTGACGCACGGATCCCATCCGTTTTCAGTCCGTTTTCTCTAGTTTTCCGGACACTACAACGTAAAAGTCAATTTGATCGATTTTTTACGGACCTGAATCCGACAAAATCCGTCTGCCAATGAACCCCGCGTTATAAAAGTGGGACTCCAAAAGGATAAAACCATCCATACGGGGTGTTTGAAAGGTGAAAGGCACGAGTCAGGAGATGGCCTTGGTTACTCAGGAGAGGGACGCTCGGGGCCCTACTGTATGCTGCAGAACAGACTTCGTCTTGAAGGCCTATCAATCAATCATTTATTGACGGCTCTCAACATAGGACGGGAATAGGTTAAAAGTTTATTTGTCCCCGGTTCAGACGATTATATTTTCTTTCATAAAATAATCTTATAAAAGAAAAAGAGGACATGTTCTTTACACCAAAAAGTTTCGTTTAAAAGAAACTTTTATAAAAGTTCTCGGAACAGACGGTAAATGATTATTTTAACAGAAAAATTATCGTCTGTACCTGCACTAGGGATGTTTCGAAATCAAACAATAAACGTACACGTTAACGACATCGTTATTTTTGTAACCGAAAATGCAATATACATGTAAATGTTAATGTGTAGTACGAAAAATAATGTTGTCCTAAAATTTATGTTTCCGTTTGATTTCGAAACCTTCCTATTGTTATTACAAACGCTCTATTGACGCATGTTTTGACGTTTTCTTATTTCTCGGTATTCATTGGGCCCCGTTTACAATGCATCCCAACGAACGATTGACTGAATAACCCCTCTGACGTTACGATGGAGGGACACTCACTGATGAATATATGCCATCTCTTTGTTTTTGAGTGTCTCCCAAAATGAAAGATCGGGCACTGTCATAGGGAAGGCATCACTTGTAACTGCAACAATGGTGCGATGTTTAGTCGGACGGAGCTTACGGACGGTGTGTTAATAATAGTAGGGAGGTTTCGAAATCAAACGATAAACGTCAACGTCAACGACAACTTTATTTTTGTACCGAAAATGCAATGCAAAATCTGGTTAATGTGTAGTATGAAAAATAACGTTGTCGTAAAGTTTTGGTTTATCGTTTGATTTCGAAACCTCCCATAATAGTGAGTTTAAGAAACCAAACGTTAACGCTAACGCTAACGCTAATTACGTCAAAATGACGTCACCCCCAGAAGAAATACAACGAATTCATATTCGATGTGACGTCAAAATGATGTCATTAACGTTCGCGTTTCGAAACCTCCCCATTAATAACAACAACAAAAACAACAACAACAACAACAAGAATACTGGTATTTATTTAGCGCCCCTTAAAATTGAATTGTCAGCGGCGCTTTACGATGCTTAAAACGCAGTTAAATCATTTACCAAGGTACTGAAAAGTGCTGCACCACATTCTAAGTAAAAGATTGGTTGAAAAATAGGTGTTTAACCGTTTTTTAAAGCTTCAAATTTTAAACAAGACCTAATGATATCATGGAGTACGTTCCAGAGCTGCGGGGTATGCTGACACTGTAGGCCCTATCTTCGGTTGTCTTCTTCCTGGCTTTGTGCTGCTTCTGTTACTATGTGCAGCTTTGTTTACAAATTGTGCAAGTTACGTTAAAAGTAAATCTTAGCAAATAACTGCCCATTGAGATTTTGCAATGGCCAGGCGATTATACGATGGCCTGCATTGATGATGTGGTAATAAGCGATTATATTAGCGGGAACGTTGAGAACGAACCGTAAAGGTGGACCGATATTCTTGATCGTCTGTCGTGGACCGCCGGACAGGATCGAGCAACGATTCCTCAGTTCAAAGCTGTACACATGCAGAAATAAAGGTTTACTTTTGGACGGGCAATGTTCTAAAAATCAAGCCAACCTTCTGATAGGTAGACAGAAAAGGTTGGCCTTTTCCTGGGAATAAAGGTGGATCCAAAAATTGCAAAAGGCTGACCTAACATGAGAACAATAGACATAAGGTTCACCTTTAGACCTAAGGAGCATTCTAAAATACCAGCCTAAGTAAAAGATTGGTTGAAAAATAGGTGTTTAACCGTTTTTTAAAGCTTCAAATTTTAAACAAGACCTAATGATATCATGGAGTACGTTCCAGAGCTGCGGGGTATGCTGACACTGTAGGCCCTATCTTCGGCTGTCTTCTTCCTGGCTTTGTGCTGCTTCTGTTACTATGTGCAGCTTTGTTTACAAATTGTGCAAGTTACGTTAAAAGTAAATCTTAGCAAATAACTGCCCATTGAGATTTTGCAATGGCCAGGCGATTATACGATGGTCTGCATTGATGATGTGGTAATAAGCGATTATATTAGCGGGAACGTTGAGAACGAACCGTAAAGGTGGACCGATATTCTTGATCGTCTGTCGTGGACCGCCGGACAGGATCGAACAACGATTCCTCACTTCAAAGGTGTACACATCAAGTAGCGGACCAACCGTGCCAACTCCGCTGGTATAGTTGGCCGACATCTCACAAAACACGCAAACAAGTGCTTCCAAAGCAACGTATTGGTTCCCGAGGAGATAAGCCTTTTTACTTCGTGTGAATCCGGGGTTTGTGCGTAACACTTTTGTATAGTTCTCGTACATGTGCTGCTTTTCAAATACACCAATGCTGAAGGCACCCGATGATTCAAAAGTGAAAACAAATATATTGCCATTCTCATCAAAAAAATGGTTGTCCAGCACCAACGAGACAGGACTATTCCTGTCTTCGTCAAGGGACCTATACGCTACACCGGGGAGAACTCTGACGTGCTCTAGTGTCAGAAACAGAACCTTGTCCCGAATTCTATAGACGTTGAATCGAGATTCAACCGTTACTTTTGCACTCTTACGAGGTGCGTGGGCAGGAAAATATGTAATCTCCAACAGTGCAATATCGTTGTGAACAATGATTTTCAATCTTCTGAAAACTGACCTTTTCGGACCTAGCCTTCTTCTGAATTTGACGTATGGCAAAACAAGTTTTCGACGATTGAACCCCGCCAGGTCAAAGGCAATGCAACGTAAATCATGACTGATATATGCGCCTCTAGCGGCCGTGCAGACTCCAATCAAACCATTGCCGTAATCACCAGCGATGTAGGCGAGATTCAAAATTTGATACTTATAAACTAATTCATAACAAATTGCATCTTTCCGTCTATAAACATAAACATCCGCTGGATTTATGCCTTGCACACCTGGCATGTATCCTAGGAATGCTCTTGCTTTTCTGTGATAATGCCATGTGGTCTTTATATTTGGAAAGTCACCTTTGATTTTAACCCAAGTTCTCTCTTTGTACACACCAGCCTGCGGACATTGATAGAGTATTCCATTCCAATCCAGTGAAAGTTTTAAAAGACATTGCAAGATTAGAACAAGTAATGACGTCATCATTGCTTGGGGCGCCATCTGGATGATGGTACTTCTGAGTAATACGAAGTTGTCTTGCCACGTCCTGTCAAAACCAGTTTTCCAAATTGGAGGGTTCCCACCCTTCAGCGGAAACGATTTCAAGACCTTTTCTAGACCCAAATGGAACATCCAGCATGTCCAGTACCTCTCTCCCAGGTATACATTCTGAGAATATCGAAGGTTCCTGTTATAAGCACTCGGTCCTGTTGTCATCCCGTGTCTAGTCACATGGGCGAGCATCAAGAACCAAATGATTCTATGATTATTATGTCAGTTAACTGGTATGGGGGAATATTCGTACATTGTAGAACCATCAGCAGGCCTATACTGCAAACAGGACAACGCCAGCGTCCAATGGAAATACCTAGTAAGTCACATATTTGGAAAAACTGAGTTAAGGCCAAATTCGTACTTCATAGGTATTTTTTCACCATAATATACAGTTTTTGTTTACAAAATGTCTACCAAAGCCTCAGAATGAGAGACGTAAAGCATAGTAAGTGCACCACTCGGTCAATGCCTCCCAAAGTAAAACCTAGTAAGAGCACACTTATGGCAAGCCGTTTGTACATTAATGACAAAAACTAGGATTTTGTCTCATAAACTGAGTTTTTGTCTCATAAACTGGGTTTTTGTTAACAAAAACTCAGTTTTTGTCACAGAATCTAAGATTTTGTCCCTAAAACTATCATTTTGTCGACAAAAACTCAGTTTATGTCAAAATGCTAGTTATTTTATACAAAAACTCTGTTTTTGAAGCAAAAACCATGATTTTGTTCATAAACTGAGTTTTTGTCGACAAAATCCTAGATTATGTCAAAAACCCAGTTTTTGTCGGACAAAATGGTAGTTTTAGGGACAAAATCTTAGATTTTGTGACAAAAACTGAGTTTTTGTTAACAAAAACTCAGTTCATGAGACAAAAACTCAGTTTATGAGACAAAATCCTAGTTTTTGTCATTAATGTACAAACGGCTGTGACAAAAACCCAGAGGAATCGGAACCAGTCATTGTTGGTTCAGCCGCCGGGCGGCTTGAGATACATGTCATGATGTCATGTACCAAATGAGTATGCCTAGGCCAATATGTGGATTAGGCCTAGGCCTAATTGTAACGTCGACAACAGAACAGTGGCTTGGTATACAATAATGACATGAACGATGGACACCCGAACCATTGAACGATTTGTACGTGCATCGTAACTCTGATGTATGTCAGACAGCGCCATATTGCTCCGAGATCTACTTTAATTCTTCGGTCATGCTCGACAAGACTGTTCAAATCTATCTATCTGAATGATCTAAGTTACCAATTAGGGCTGAAAGGGTAAATGTCGTCCTGGGTATATACAAAGATTACCCAGGATCTCAGTCTTCAGTAAAACAATACCCTGGGTGTACTATCGGTAGCCGACCATCACCCAGCATCCGCAATTAGTGCCTAGGAACGAGTCCTATTTAGAAATCCCGTGAAATCTCGCGGTCTCGCGCCGGGATACTTGTTGTGTTCAACTGTTCATGACATTCTTCAGGCGGTCACGTGAACACGGGCGAGACAACCTCGAATCCAGGTGTCATACTACGATGCTGGGTGACGTTCGGCTACCGAAAGTACACCCAGGGTATTGTTTTAGTGAAGATTGAGATCCTGGGTAATCTTTGTATATACCCAGGACGACATTTACCCTTTCAGCCCAATTAGGGATTGTGAGTATTGCTACACATAGAAAAATGAGTTGAAGCATGTTACCTTACTTGATGACGGGTAAGTTACTCACGCTATAACAGCAGGTTGAACTTCTCAAGTGGTGAAGCGAAGGCCGGGCGGCCATTTTTGTTTCGACATTGTATCAGTCCAGCCTTGGTGTTATCACTGGTTAAAATTTGCCTAAATCCACTTACTTCAAATTCTACAATAAATAAAATTACCCACCGATATAATGTGCAACGAACCCATTAATACGTGAAAAAGTATCACCGTTGGTCTGCACTATATCAAGTGTGGACGATTAAGGTCAAGGTCACAGGCGATTCACTCACTTGCGACGAATCACTGGATTATCTCGCGATTTGCGAGATGATTACAACGCCGAGGGTCCTATATACAGTCGAGGTAGTGTACGATGGCCGCCCGAATGTGGCCGAGTACCTCCGAAGATGACGTCGATTGACAGCAGCACTGTCAGTGTTATGACGTCATCATTGCTTGGGGCGCCATCTGGATGATGGTACTTCTGAGTAATACGAAGCTGTCTTGCCACGTCATGTCAAAACCAGTTTTCCAAATTGGAGGGTTCCCACGCTTCAGTGGAAACGATCCCAATACCTTTTCTAGACCCAAATGGAACATCCAGTACCTCTCTCCCAGGTATGCATTCTGAGAATATCAAATGTTCCTATTATAAGCACTCGTTCATGCTGTCATCCCGTGTCTAGTCACATGGGGTGCGAGCATCAAGAACCAATGATTCTATGATTATATCAGTTAACTGGTATGGGGGAATATTCTTACATTGTAGTACCATGAGTACTGCAAACAGGACAACGTCACTCTATACGCATCTCATCTTTGTTCCAGTTGCTATCAGGTAGGCTGCTTAAGGCTAACGGAAGGTTCATTGACGCACGGAACCAGTCCGTTTGCCCGTAGTTTGCTGGATACGATAACGCAAACGTCGATTTGGTCGATTTTTTACGGGCCTGTATCGACAAAATCCGTTTGCCAATGAACCTCGCTTAAAGCTGGTCAGATATTCTCTCCGACTTGTATGCAAAAATTTTAACGCTCAACTTCGCACGAACGGAAATCCAGTCTGAAGCCGGATCTTTACTAGAAAGTGCCTATGGAAGACCCCGGCTGGAGTCGAAAATTTCCCAAATTTGGAGACGACTTTACATTGTACTTTATTCTCTCATTGGATTTCCGGTCTTTTCTTCCCTACCAGTTTTTGGGGCATAAATTCCCTACCTTTTTCACGGCATTTGGGGCAATTTTGCTTTTCCTTATCTTTTCAAGATTTCAAGACCCAGTGAGAACCATGTTGTTATCAAGTATTGCGACTGACACTTCATGGCTCAACAGCGAAATTTCGTGAATTGAGTCGTGTGAAAGGGTGATCTCAATAATGTAGTCAAGGTGAACGATGATGATTAAGGCTAAGTTTATCCATTCACGCGATTTTAGAGCGGTGCGATGCCGCATCCTTTGTCCGTGACCAACGCCGCAAAAACAAACAATGCGTTGGATCGTTTGCGGCTCGAAAATCGCGTAAATGGAAAGAGACTCGATAATTCAAAGAACTGATATTACCTTTCTTTGCCAATGTTGAGTACCGATTCCTAATCGCGTGCAGGGCCTCAGTTTTTCTTGAAATTGACAGACACTATCTGAACATTCGTAATCTACGAAAAAGCCTTGGCATCCAGTGTTAACTGAACAAAGTATACTGCACTGAATGGCGGACCCCATGGATCCGGAATACGTCCCTCTCTTTATTCTTCCATCATCCTGCTGAAGCGTGAAAATTACTGCTAAGACGAGAAAATGAAGCATGACGTATGTTTGGCAGCTGCCACTCATAAACTATTCCTTCTATGCCCGATTGTTTAGAGTTCCACGACTTTCCGTACATGAGAAATCAGACTAATGCACAGGCGCAATAGCGCAGCCATTTTTAGGCGCCGGAGGAGCCCGATGCACAACCGTGGGGTCTTAAGGGTACCCACTCGTCACTCACCATAGCCACTCGCAAAAATCCTGAAGCGGAGTCGGACAGGCCAATTCGTCGATTCCAAACTGTTTGTGGATTTGATACATTATGCTCTTTATCAGATAAGTCCAATACTTACGATTATCTTCCAGGCAGTTTCTCAAAATTGGCAAGCGGGCATCTTTTTTAGTTTTTATTCCGTCCTGCGCATGGAGAAGTGCAATCCCTTGCAAATATTGTCATCCAGATGACTGATTGCAGTGGCGGATCCAAGGGGGGGGGGC
>NMRB01000938.1:47272-69609 GCA_002633025.1 Notospermus geniculatus | reverse complement strand
GGGGGGGGGGGGGGGGGGGCTGAGGAGACATAGCCCTCTGATACATCGCACGTTTGCGAAGGAGGGGGATCGCATGTGAGCGCCGATGCGGCTCCGGTAGCCGGAGATGGACCTGCGATGAAGCCCTCGCTTTGCAGTTTCACCGCAGCGGGCGGTGGATCTGTAGCAAGCGTCAACCGTCACAGTCAATCATGGGGTTAAATCTATGCTGATTTCGTGGATATGACAATGTGGTACACCCCTCCGCATTAATTTATCTACACCTTATTTTTTTGAATATCTTGAGAACAAATTGATCAAATTTGATCGGGTTTCTTTTATATGAAATTTCAATGCCTTGGTCAAATAATTCCAGCGGTTTTGAGTGATTGCTTTCACGACAACATTATGTAATCAGCTGTCAAAAAATGGCTGTAAAAGTCAATACTGACCTAAGGCCTATTGGGCTTGAGGCCTATTATTGGCCTGTTTACTTGAACTCGGGTATTTCAATTGACCATTGTTCACATAAAGAATTCAGTTTTCATTCATAAACCTACGCGTCATCTGCTTAATTTGGTCACGTAACTCAATTATTAACATGACCCACTGGTCACATGTTACGGTTTCGTGACGAAAAATTATTATTCATGACGTGGTGGTAGTCTGAACAGGGGCTGTGTCAACCATTGCAATCTGGTCACGGCAAAGCTGCTGGGGAAAAACCTTTTTTCTCAAAAACTGTTATGATTTCCCGAATGGAACTTTAACAGGACTATTTCTTATGAGTGTTTTCAAAATGTATTGAAGAAATCAGAAGATTTTCACACAAAATAAAAAATGTTGATTTTGCAGCCTTTTTTTGACAACTGATTACATAATGTTGTCGTAAAAGCAATCACTCAAAACTGCTGTAATTATTTGACCAAGGCATTGAAATTTCATATAACACAAACCCGATCAAATTTGGTCAATTTGTTCACAAGATATTCAAAAAAATGAGGTGTAGATAAATTAATGCGGAGGGGTGTACATTCATTATGATTCATTTCCTTACACCTTATACGTGTAATAAATCCCGGTTTCCAACAGGTGTTCTCACTTTCGTCATCAAGTCAGGACGACCATCTGGCACCGGAAATGACTCCCCTTCAAAATCTCCACCATGCCAGACCAACTACGTCCCAGTCAGATGCGAAACGACAAATTTCGGTGTGGCCGATGGTTCATATTTCCACACTGATGGCACTTGTGTTGCTAAAAAACGCGGCGGAGCGCCAGGTTCGACTGTGTCGGTAAGAATCATTTTAAGCAAGCCTGTCATGCTAAAGCCTGCCGCACACTGGAGCTATCTGCTGAGCAAAAAGTCATTCGAGACCGCTTGCTCAGCACATAGCTCGCGTGTGCGCGTAATTTCGGTGGGTTTTTTGCCTCGCGAGGCAGAAAGCTCCCGTGTGCGCGTATTTTTCGGTGAACTATCTGCTGAGCAAACGGTCTCGAATGACCTTTTGCTCAGCAGATAGCTCCAGTGTGCGGCAGGCTTAAGAATCCATTCACTCTATTTTCGAGGGATGCGATGCTTCATCGTTCGTTCGTGACCAACGCCGCGGAAACAAACAATGGTTTCGAGTGTTTGCCGCTCGAAAATCGCGCGAATGGAAAGCCAGCCTAAGGCTGCTTTTCCACGAGACGTTTGCGGACGCGGTTTCGGTGGCGGGAGCGGGTGCGGGTGAAACAGCTAAAGGGAAATACGTTGGATCGATTTTTTCCACACGCGCCCGCATCCAATTCCGCGCCCGCAAACGCCTCGTGGAAAAGCAGCTTAAGGCTTAAGGCTGCTTTTCCACGAGACGATTGCGGGCGCGGAATTGGAGGCGGGCGCGGGTGGAAAAAATTGATCCAACATATTTCCCTTTAGCTGTTTCACCCGCACCCGCTCCCGCCACCGAAACCGCGTCCGCAAACGTGCCGTGGAAAAGCAGCCATAAGCTGCTTTTCCACGAGACGTTTGCGGACGCGGTTTCGGTGGCGGGAGTGGGTGCGGGAGAAATAGCTAATGGGAAATATGTTGGTTCGATTTTTTCCACCCGCGCCCGCAAACGCCTCGTGGAAAAGCAGCTTAAAGCTGCTTTTCCACGAGACATTTGCGGGCGCGAAATAGGAGGCGGACGCGGGTAGAAAAGATCGATCCAACGTATTTTCCTTTTGCTATTTCACCCGCACCCGCGCCCGCCTCCTATTCCGCGCCCGCAAACGTCTCGTGGAAAAGCAGCCTAATGCCCGTTGTTGGATTTTTCTTGTACTAAAAATATACAGTAAGCTCGAGTTTAAACCACCGGTTCATAAGCACACCCACAGTCGAAATGGGAGTGAATAAAACATACCAATTACCACGCTGAATGGCTAGAATTGCTAGAACGATCACAAACCAGTGATAGAATGAATAGTTGTTTAAGGCCTAGGGTGAAATTAATCCTATTTTGGGTGTGCTTATGAACATACTGAACCGGTGGTTTAAACTCGAGCTTACTGTAAATGAGGCTCATAAAGGGTGATTTCGGTCACAGGCCACCAATCGCCAAGCTGGAATGGATTATGAACACCCCATTAAGCCCCATTTATAATTTTTACGACTCAAAAAATCCTAGGTGTACAACGGGCATTAATCGCACAGCACATTCAATGCAGAACTGCAGTATTTGCTGGCTACAGTCATTTGTAAATGTTTAAGACCACAACTTTTTGTTGGTTTTCTGTCACTGTGATGCTTACATGCATCACCATTATATGCATCAACATTATATCATTGAATGATTAAATAACATATTTAGGCGGTAATCCATCTCCATAAGAGTAGTGCGATGAGTCCATATGAGTGTAGAATTTTGCTCAGGCAACTTGGTCGTGTAAGACAATTTACTGATCGGGAAAAAGCCAATCTGAGCCAAGTTCAACGGGCAAAAATGGTGACCACTGCTTCAAGAGGAGAGCTACTCAGAATATCGAATCAGCAAGAAGATGTCTTGTTGTAACATATCCTCTTGCCGTTTGACCCTGACTCGGATTGGCTTTTTGCACATCTATCTCTACTTCTATATAAGACTTGCCTGAGCAAAATCCTGTACTCGTATGGCCTCACAGCGCTACTCTGATGTTATGGATCACCGCACAAAATATATTATGTAATCATTCAATGATGTAATGTAATGCAGGGAACTGACAGAAAAACCAACAGTAACACGTAACAAGTGGTCTTAAACTTTTGTAAATGACTGTAAAGCCTCGCTTATGTCGCCCTTTTTCACAAACAAGCTCCAGATGAGGTGTGTAGCAGCATATATCATATAGGTGTAGGCCTATATACGCCAATTACAGCCCGCCCTTTCTCATGCCTATAGCCTCAAACATGTCAAACGCACAGCAATCTCCCGTGTACAAAAATGTAGGGCGTCAACACAGCATCACTCAATGTAAAAATCATTTAGGCTTGGGGCGTGTTGCAGACTAACCCTTTCAGCAGTTAACGCTGAAAATGCCCACACTGTTTTCAGAGCCAACTTTTCTGCCTCTACACCGGAGGAAAAAAGGTCACATCGAGTCACCCAAATTCTGGAGGAACTTTTTTAGCTAACCCTTCCGTAACATGTCCCACCGGAACGAAAATGTACGGTTGCAACCTCTGGAACCCGTGAGTACATAACTGTCTGCGTACACAAAATGCATACACGTACAGTCCTATTTTTAGAGATTAGAGATTTTCGCAAAGGCCCTGAAACGCCAACGCCAACGCAAAACCCATTGTTCGACGCAACGAAGAGAGCAGCGAACAAAAGGATAGACGTTCGCATCTGGCGTTTCGGGGATTTGCGAAAACTCTATAGTGAGGTTAAGATCCTGAACGCGAACGGCAAACATGAACGCGAGTGACGTCAGTAGGCAGCCACGTGACTAACCCAATCGCGTTCGAACGCCATTTCTTGTACAGGAATTCCTCTTCCTAAATCTATTGTCCTGAAGGAGGTGTTGGGCTCAGGTGATTCGAATGAATAGCCTAGACAGATCTTCTTACGGAGGTCTTGGCTGTCAACCCCATATTCAAGAATCAATCCAATAGGCATGATGTAATGTTTGTAGAGGGGTCAGTGTAAGAGTTAATTGTCGAAGTTATTGATGTCTTTATGCGCGACTTATTGGCAATGAAACCTTGGTTTCAGCCCATTGGGTTTAGGTTTATTTAGTGCTAGTAGCGAACCGCACCAACGACTACGGACTTGTCAGTTTCGCTTTATGTTTGACTATGCTTTGTCACATTTCACCTTCCACAATCTGGTTATTTAGTTCATTCTATTTGCTTTCTATTGTTGTCCGATTCTTGCTGTGTAAAGTGGAAACTTTGTGGTAGTTATTGTGAACCATGAACAATATTCTTGGCCTTCAACTGTTGTTAAGTTAAAAATTCTGTCATGTAACTTGGGTGAGTTTCACCAGGTTAAAAGGTGGTCTATAACTCGAGTCATGTGAGGGTTATTTTTGGAACCGGCAGAAATTGTATAAAACTGGCTAGTTTGTGCCTAGGCTCTTCAGTTCTTCAGTGTTTTCTACGACGTATGGCTGTAGGTCATTTCTCTGGCGCTTATGTATCTCTGGTCACTCATGTACTTTTCAACGTTGAGACAGCCAGGCAAAACGACGGTGAGTTGTGTACTGTTCGCTGCCGGTTTCTGCCCAAATTTCGTCTTAGCTTCCTTTTTATTTACGTGTATTTTAATTTCGCTCATTCTGTACATTATTTCAGTTGAATCTACTGTCGCTACTACTGTCGCTGCTGTTACTACTTTCGCTGCTGTCGCTGTTATTTCTACTGCTCTTTGCTTCAATAAATCACGCATGCGAAGGGGAATTCAACGAGCCTAATGTCTCCTCATTTCGTTGGCCTGCGGACCGTACATCATTCAACGTCGTTCGGTATACGTCATCGTCGCTGGTACACGTACGTCGGGTAAACGTGAGCAACGTAACGGTTCTCTGGATCAACGTTCGTTATCGTCGCAGTCTCGTCTTCGTTCGGTTCCTCGTCATGGATGTCGTAGAAGCAGCTTTGGGAGCTACCGGTGGAACTTCCGGGAAAAATGATAAAGGTGACGTTAGTTTGGCTCCTGCCACTTCTGGTGGTAAGGCTACTAAACCGCCTCCTCTTTCTAAGTTGAAACAATTGCGTACGGCACAGGCCGGTGCGCTGACTAAGTACAACAACAAAGGTTTGAAAGCTATGCAGATGGAGCGTAGCAAATCGCACATTTCTGAAGTGATTGAAAGTATCGAAATGTCTCTTGCCACTTTGGAACAAACAAATGAACTGTACTGTTCTCAGCTCGATGAAGCCGAGCAGCCTTCAGCTATGAGTTGGTTTACGAACCGAAAGGAAATTGCCGCTGGCGTTTTGAAAGAGCTACAGAAGTGTCTGTCGAATAAGCATTTGAAAAGTGTTACTAGTGTGTCAGAATGCGATGACGAAATAGAAAGCGAAAATGAAAAAGCTGAGTATGTCGAAGGTTGGCTTCAAGGGATTCAGAAAACTAAGCCCGATGCACCGGACCAAACTGGTCAACAACCCCAAACGGGTAGGGACCCAATTTTGTCGCTCACGAACGAGCTTCGGAAACCAACCATCGACATCGATAAGTTCAGCGGTAATCCCATGGAATTCCCTAGATTCTTACGGTAGTTTAATGCTAGAATTGTTTGTCATACGGATTCAGACGAAGAACGTTTGGGCTATTTAGATCAGTTCACGTCTGGAGATGCCCACAAGTTGGTTGTCGGGTTTTCTCACCTTCCTGGTGATGTTGGTTACACAGCTGCCATGAAAGAATTGAAGGAAAGATATGGAGACCCTGAGCTTGTCGCCTCAGAGTGAAAAAAGCGCTGAATTGGCCTTTGATAAAGGCTGATGACTCGAAAGGTTTAGATGATTTTTCTGTGTTCTTGACGGAATGTCAGTACGCAGTGAAGTCTATTGACGCTTTGCAAGTTTTAGAGTTCTCTGACAATGTCAAAGCTTTGGTAGGGAAGCTCCCCTTTTACCTGCACGATCGGTGGCGTACTGTAGTTCAGAATGCCAAGGATAAGAATACCAAGATTCAGTTTAACGAATTGGTTGAGTTTGTCAAACGGGAAGCCAAGAAGGCGAATGACCCCGTGTTTGGTAAAGCTGCCATCAAAGACGCATCTCAGAAGTATAAAACTGCGCATGTAGATTCTTCCCAGAAAGCAAAGGGTGCAGGTAAAAAGAGCTTTGCTGCCAAAGTGGAAAACATTGAAAATAGAAGTGATGAAAATAGAAGTAGTGATGTTAACCCGGACAAGTCCTTCAGTTCCGCGGCTTATAGGCAACCTTGTTTGTACTGCAAGAGAACAAATCATGCTCTCAATAGTTGTCGAAATATTAGGTTTCTCATGTTGAGAGAGAGATTTGAGTTCTTGCGGTCTCAGAACTTGTGTTTCGCTTGTCTCAAGCCGGGTCACTCTAAGAAAAATTGTAGAAATAAATCCATGTGCGCTGTGTGCAATAGACCTCATCCAACTATCTTGCATGTTGATTCTGGGGTTCGAGCCCCACAAGCTAATAGCAGTCAGGGTGCAACCCCCCAGTCCTATCAATCAGTGCAGGGTTCCACACCCTTGAGTGACAGCAGGGCTGCTGACGAGCAGCAAGCAGTTAATAATGCCAGTGTGAATCTAGCTTCGTCTGACAAATCGGGCCGCGTGGCTATGCCGATTGTGCCAGTCAGGTTAAAAGTCAAGAATAGCAACGATTGTATTGAAACATATGCCTTTCTGGACTCTGGCTCTACTGCCACTTTCTGTTCAGAAAGAGTCAGGAGTAGACTTCCCGTCGAAGGCAGGAAAACCAATATAACCCTGAGCACAATGGGACAAATTGCCAAGGTGGAAACTTACGTAATTCCAAATCTTGAGATTACTAGTTTAGACGGAAAGCATTCGTTTGAGTTGCCACCAGTGTTCAGCCAAGCTAAAATGCCAGTTAGTACCGATGATATCATTAAGCAGGAAGACTTGCAGAACTGGGACAATCTCAAGAATGTTCCTTTGCTTCAAGTCGATTGTAATGAAGTTGGTCTTTTGATTGGAGCCAATGTCCCCCAAGCCATGGAGCCCTGGGAAATTGTCAGAAGCGACAATGGCCCATTCGCAGTCCGAACTGCTCTTGGCTGGGTGGTCAATGGTCCACTAGACGTCTCTGTTGGTTACTCTCAGAAATCCATGTTTGCGTCTGTCAACAGAGTCAAGGTTGGTCTTCGGGGCGATTGCCAGTTTCCCTCTCTGTCAGAAACGCTGGCTCAACAATTTGAGATTGACTTCTCCGAGAGGGTGATTGACGATATTCCTGAAAGATCTAGACAGGACATGAGTTTCATGAGAAAGGTCAGCGAGTCTGTTCAGTTAGAAAATGGCCAGTACACCATTAGCCTTCCGTTTAAAGACAATGACGTGAAAATGCCCAACAATAGAGTTCAGGCTGAACAACGGCTGGTTTTGCTCAAAAGAAAGCTTGAGAAAAACCCTGACTTCTATCATGAGTATAGGGCTTTCATGGATAAGGTATTAGAGAATGGTTATGCCAGAAAGATTCCCGACAATCAATTAGATGCTGATGAGGGTAAAATTTGGTATTTGCCCCATCATGGCGTATACCACCCTAGAAAGGGCAAGTTGCGCGTAGTTTTTGATTGTTCCGCTCGGTATCAAGGAACTTCTCTAAACGAACAACTGCTTGCCGGTCCGAAGCTGACAAGCTCATTGATCAGCACGTTACTGTTGTAGAATACCAAATGGTAGTCCATTTATTTGGTGCTACGTCGTCGCCCGCCTGCGCTAACTTCGCGCTTAGAAAAACTGCCGAAGATAGTAGCAGCGAGTACGAGTCTGAAATCACGTCGTCGGTTCATCGTAATTTTTACGTTGATGACTTTCTGAAATCTGTTGATGACGTAAACACGGCTGTTCGTGTTTCTAGTGAGGTGAAGTCCTTGTGTGGCAAGGGTGGCTTTAACTTAACGAAATGGATTTCAAATAGCAGAGAAGTTAAAGAAAGCTTGAGAAAAACCCTGACTTCTATCATGAGTATAGGGCTTTCATGG
Organism: Notospermus geniculatus; assembly: GCA_002633025.1. Taxonomy (NCBI): domain Eukaryota; kingdom Metazoa; phylum Nemertea; class Pilidiophora; order Heteronemertea; family Lineidae; genus Notospermus; species Notospermus geniculatus. The sequence continues at coordinate 61,468 of NMRB01000938.1, read as the reverse complement.
ATAAGGTATTAGAGAATGGTTATGCCAGAAAGATTCCTCATAATCAATTAGATGCTGATGAGGGTAAAATTTGGTATTTGCCCCATCATGGCGTATACCACCCTAGAAAGGGCAAGTTGCGCGTAGTTTTTGATTGTTCTGCTCGGTATCAAGGAACCTCTCTAAACGAACAACTGCTTGCCGGTCCGAAGCTGACAAGCTCATTGATCAGCACGTTACTGAACTTCAGACAGGGTGAAATTGCAGTGATGGCCGACATCGAGTCGATGTTTTATCGTGTCAGGGTGCCCGATCAAGATGCAAGTTTGCTAAGGTTCCTGTGGTGGCAAGATGGCGATGTCACAAACCCAGTTGTAGAATACCAAATGGTAGTCCATTTATTTGGTGCTACGTCGTCGCCCGCCTGCGCTAACTTCGCGCTTAGAAAAACTGCCGAAGATAATAGCAGCGAGTATGAGTCTGAAATCACGTCGTCAGTTCATCGTAATTTTTACGTTGATGACTTTCTGAAATCTGTTGATGACGTCAACACGGCTGTTCGTGTTTCTAGTGAGGTGAAGTCCTTGTGTGGCAAGGGTGGCTTTAACTTAACGAAATGGGTTTCAAATAGCAGAGAAGTTATGACAGCCATTCCACAGGAACACCGGGCAAAGGAAATCAAGAATCTTGACCTTGATCGTGATACCCTGCCGATCGAACGTGCTCTCGGTGTACAGTGGTGCACAGAGAATGATATATTCAGTTTCAAATGTCAGTTGAAAGACCGTCCACCAACTCGTAGGGGAATATTGTCGACGGTAAGCTCAATATTTGACCCGTTGGGCTTCCTGTCGCCAGTAGTTCTTCAAGGCAAGTGTCTTCTACAGGAGCTGTGCAAACTGAAATGTGATTGGGATGATCCGATCCCTCATTCTATTCATACGAAGTGGTTTAAATGGGTTAGCAACCTCCAAACCTTGAGCAAGTTCTCCATCCCTAGGTGTATCAAACCCTTAGGCTTTGGCAAGATTGATGCCTTGCAGTTGTGTCATTTCAGCGATGCCAGCTCAGTAGGATACGCAGTTGTCACTTACGCTAGAGTGATAAACCCCGCTGGAAGAATTCACTCTTCCTTGTTAGTGTCAAAGTCACGAGTGGCTCCTTTGAAGCCGGTTTCGATAGTTCGCATGGAACTTACCGCCGCCACGGTAGCAGTGCGTGTAGACCACATGATCAGAAATGAATTAGACCTTCCCGTCCAGACTTCCTACTTCTGGTGTGATAGCATGACGGTCATCTATTACATCAGGAACACGACGTCACGGTTTCAAACTTTCGTGGCAAATCGTCTCCAGGTGATCCATGAAGGATCTGAGGAGAGTCAGTGGAGATATATTGATGGTAAACATAATCCAGCTGATAAAGCATCACGTGGTACATCCCCAAGTGAATTGGTAGGTGACAGTCATTGGGTTAATGGGCCCGACTTCTTGTCGAGGCCAGAATCTGAATGGCCCGAGTTTGAAAAACTACTTGCTCCGTCTGAGAAACCTGTTTTGGACGAGAGCGATCCTGAGATAAAGAGGAGCCCAGTCAAAGTGAACACTGTGGCCCAAGTCAGCGACGCGCAAACAATGAACAAATTGTTGACTCATTACTCATCCTGGTATAGGTTGAAACGCACTGCAGCCTGGTTTTTGAGAATTAAGCAGTTCTTGAGAAAACGAGTTCAAAATAAACTAGGTAAATGTACCGATGTTTCAGATGTCAACGACACGAATTGTTGTGCTGCTCTCTCTGTGTCCGATTTGGAAAATGCCGAAAGGGCGATTCTGTCCTACACGCAGAGTCTGGCCTTTCCTGAGGAGATGGCGTCGTTAGCCGAGTCTTCCCGTGTGAGGAAGTCGAGTAGCATATACAGGCTTGACCCAGTTCTTCAGGATGGTCTGATTCGCGTGGGCGGACGTTTAGCCAAGTCATCGATGCCGGAGGAGGAAAAGCATCCTATCATCCTCCCGGCCAAATCTCATGCTACTACATTATTGTTGAGACACGTCCACCTCGCTGTGCAACACAGCGGTAGAAATCACATGTTGTCAAAGTTAAGAGAAAAGTACTGGATTGTACACGCACCGTCTGCAATTAGGAAGTTTCTAGCCAAATGTGTTCTCTGTCGTAGACAGAGAGCGAGCCTTCTGGATCAGAAGATGTCGGATCTTCCGCTCGACCGAATCTCGCCAGATGACCCTCCCTTTACCCGCGTAGGAATTGACTACTTTGGCCCCTTTGAGGTCAAGCAGCGAAGGTCAAGAGTTAAACGCTATGGTGTTGTATTTACATGCATGGCTATTCGCGCCATTCACCTGGAGCTGGCAGCATCTCTGGACACAGATTCATGCATCAATGCCCTTCGTAGGTTTATCGCCAGACGAGGCCAAGTGTCAGTCATGCGCTCTGACAACGGCAGCAATCTTGTCGGTGCTGAAACTGAGTTGAGGAAGGCCATTGATGGGTGGAATGTGTCTCAGATACACGATGCCATGCGCCAACGAGGTGTAGATTGGAAGTTTAATCCCCCAACTGGCTCTCATCACGGCGGGATTTGGGAGCGAATGATCAGATCAATCAGGAAGATCATTACAACTGTTGTTGGTCAACAGGTTTTGAATGAAGAAAGTTTACACACCTTGCTATGTGAGATAGAATTTACTGTCAATGACCGACCCATAACCAAACTGTCCGACACACCACATGATGTTGAGGCTCTTACGCCTAACCACTTGTTGTTGCTGAAGCGCAAGCCAAATCTTCCACCTGGTCTTTTCTCCGACGCAGACAGTTACTCGAAACGCAGGTGGAGGCAAATCCAATATATGGCCAACTTGTTTTGGATGAGATGGCTTAAAGAGTACATTCCTCTTCTCCAAGAGAGACAAAAGTGGAATGACGCCAAGAGAAATCTAGCCGTAGGTGATATAGTTCTCCTTGTTGATTTCAGTTCACCAAGGACCACATGGCCAATGGGTAAAGTTGTTCAGACCCTGCCGGACGACAAAGGTCGTGTTCGTGTGGTCAAGGTCAAAACACAGCACAATGTTTTTACAAGACAAATTAGCAAATTGTGCCTTCTTCTTGAAGGTGAATAGTCAAGTGTCAATTTGAGTCGGTTGTCAATAGTCAGTTGTCAGGAGTCGGTTATCAATTTAGAATTTGATATCAGGTTTGTCAATTTCGAGTTTTGATGTGTAGTACAGTCAATATTGTGCAGTTAGTTGATAATTTGAGAGTTTTGTATTTCATTATAATCGGATAATTTATCCAATTATGGTGGGGGTGGTGTCGCGGCGCATAGAACCCGGGACGCAAAGAACCTGGGACACATAGAACCCGGGACACATAGGTACGGTCCCCGCACGCACACACACACACACCATGACCAAAAACAATATGGTTCCCGATCTGATTGATCGGGAACCATAATAAAACAAGCCACACAGCAACCAGCTGTTACGACTGTTATGTCGCCTTGGTTGGGGGTAAGTGGGTCAAAGGGAAGATGCAACGAATGTAATGTATTCGAATAAGTAGTAAGTGTTATATAAGTTTGACAATAGTCTTTTGGGGCTCTTGCCGAGCAAAGTATACGGTATATCTGGTTATTTAGTTCGTTCTATTTGCTTTCTATTGTTGTCCGATTCTTGCTGTGTAAAGTGGAAACTTTGTGGTAGTTATTGTGAACCATGAACAATATTCTTGGCCTTCAACTGTTGTTAAGAGCCAGTTTTTAGCTTAGCTGACGTAAGTCAGCCAAGCTTGTCAAATAACCATTCAATGTGTGTCTGTCTGTGTTCCAAAATGATTTTCATGGCACGTTATGCCAGCGAACCGTTGTTGCCATTTGGCTTGTAAAATTAATAATTTCTAACAGTGTGCATATCATGGTGTCGCGTGCAAGCCACTTCATTTTCGCATCAACTTTGACACCTGCTTTCAACTCTCTAACATGTCTAATGTCGTCAGAATGGTCGCTGGCACGAAGCGGCCCATGGCCACAAAAATTTATGTAAAATATAATAGGCCTATGTCTGTGAGGATGCGTTTGGTAGTGTTATATCATGCCAGGAAAATGAATGGCCACGATGTCATGTGGGAGAACTAGTAGGCCACCATATTTTGGGAAAGGTCTAGTGTAGGGGGAGCGCTACATAAGCTGATAATTATGGCCATAAAAAGCCTGTCGGTTTGTAGGCCTACTTGAGTATGCATAGGTCATTTGGGTCGATAAGGCAAATAAAACATACATACGGCATGTGATATGACGAATTACAATCGTGAAACTATCAGTGATAATTATGTAGGCCTATGTATAATGCGATCTGTGAGGATGCGTTTGGTAGTGTTATATCATGCCATACGTGCACTGCCATTGAGTTGTAGGCCTATTACTTTAATGTGCGGGATTCTTCCGGGGTGATTATGAAATTATATATAGGGAGTGACTATTCGGCGAGCCCAGCTCTCTGTGCAGTTACTTCGTTTCAGCTTGGACAGCGCGCCCGAGTAATTAGTTATGCACCGCAGCGACCAATGAAAATCGAGATTACAAAACAGCAAAATGGCGGATTCGAATGGTCGCCCTTCCACTTCGATGAAATATCGGTGAAAAAAGAGCTGGGGCCTCCGGTTTATGCCAGTTTTTGGCCTAGTTTTGTTGATTTTAAAAGAAACATGAATATTGGAGTTGTTATTTGACAAGCAAAATGCTTTCCAAACACAGAAATTGGTCTCAGATGGCAAGCAAACAATGAATAGTCATAACCACCGCTCAAGATTGGGCAATGAAACCGCGGCACTATCAGCTGTCTCCGTAGCTCAGTGGCTAGAGCGTGTGGCTAGTAAACGTTAGGTCCCCGGTTCGACTCCCGCCTGGGGCAACTTTTTTCACTACTTTTCCTGTCTCCTTTTTTTCTCTTGGCCTTTTCTTTTTTCTGTAAATACTCTAAATCCACGGAACAAATATGTAATCTGCTGAAATATGGACTTTCGTAATTTAGAAATTATTCGTATATGTAGTATCATTTTTAATAGTGTTAGCAGAGAGGGCCACTCGCCAACACCTCCTCATGAATTACGTGCACTGCCATTGAGTTGTAGGCCTATTACTTTAATGTGCGGGATTCTTCCGGGGTGATTATGAAATTATATTTGACACGAAGGCCAACGTTTCGAGGATGATGTGGAACGGCTTCATATCAACGCCTCATCGAGGAAGTCGGTAAGGAAATTGCGATTTCATTGCTTCCGGGTGCCATATTTCTCAAACTAGGAGGCGACACCAACCGTGGGAACTACGACAGTTTTGATGACGTAGTCCACAAAGAAAGGATCAGACTCGGTCGCGTTTCTCCATCTGGTGCTCACCAGTCTATCTGGCCTGACGGCCATCTAGCTTAGTTCGAATCCATCACATTTCCCGTTTCTGAGGGGGTGAGAGCCTCAGCCAATAATCGGGGCGCGAAGGAAAATCGACGTGCCAATCAAAATCCATGTTACAAATTCGAGCGTGAAGAGCAAAGAAAGTGTCCAACGGTGATTTGTTTCGCGATTTCTGATTAGCTCGGAGGCGGGGTCAAGTAGGGGTCAGGTTCATGAATAATTTATGCATTAACGCAAAAGATGACATGATTCGGACAAGGCTAAAGACGGAGTCGATAGCCTTGTTTGGACAAGATGCGTTTCTCAGACTCGGTCACAACCCAAACTCATCCTCCTGCGCATGCCCAGCTTGACTACTTCCGGTCGTCAATACTATGCAATATGTGGCCGGACCAATTGACAATAGTAGTGGAGAGCAGTGACAATATTTGAGTAAACTGGTGACCAATGATGATCACCTGCGACATGCCCCTGGAGCGGGTCATATCACTGGATCTGCTACGGATCAGACTGAACCCCAAACCGTGGGAACGACTCATCGTTTGATGACATAGGCCTAGTCCCACAGAGAGGACAACAGACACGGACGTGTTTCTCCGACTCTGACAACCGAAACCGTGGGAACTACTCAGTTTTTGATGACGTAGTCCACACAGAGACAAGAATCGTCAGCCAGCGCCACCGTCGGATGCCCATGGAACCAGGTTATCTCAGACTCCATGAACTGCGGGAAATTGAAACACTGTAGCCTAAAATCCGCAGAGAATGGCTTCCAATCTGAAACAGACCCGATCCTGATGTCAGCCAATAGGAGCAGTCAACCGCGCGTATTACCAAAAGATGGCAGCAAAGTTCTAGCGGACCAAGGCAAAAGAAACGCAATCAAGAATGACTGGGTCCGCTATATGCATTGGATTGGGCCGTAGTGACACCTATTGGTCAACTCACTGACAGCTCCTATACCATGAACCGCCAAAACTCGAGAAATCTCGCGGGAACTAGATTAGACGCAGCTCGTCATTAATTGAGTCTCGGTGACGAGAATTTATGAGAACTACTCAGTCTACAGCAGCCTTTGATAACGTCGTCTATGAATCAATTAGCAAATTCCATCCGACTCACTACAAATCTATGTATGTGCCAGGCCTACTAATAAACCAGCTGACTTGGATCCGTTCCATAACGTTTCCTGGACCAATACAAGTGATATACGTGAACTAGCACATAGTCTGGCTTATACGCCTCGAGTGAGGATATACCTGGTAGATTTCCGCAGTATTCAGCAACATTTTCATGCATGAACTTCCGACTGTATAATGATACCGTTTTAGCATGCTGCATGGATGCATGTTAGAAGGTGCATGTTACAAGACGCCTTTTGATCATCCACTTGTGCGTATCACGCAGCGTTTTAACGCCACGCCCATTGTTCACTCGTGCTGAGATGACCAATAGGTGGAGTTTAAAACGCGGCGTGAAAAGTGTGTAGCATGGTCCTGTGTATTTGTTGAGTACAGGAGTAACATCTGTGACTGTTTCTGTAGCTCAGTGTTCCCCAACAATAGACGTGGCCTAGAATGGTTATTGTTGGGTTAGTTGCCGCTTAATCCCGGCGTCAGGAGGGAAACAATAAGAAAAACACAGAAATACGGGGAACACTGATCGACGTTACCGGTACCGGTATTGAGTGTTTGGCGAGTCCGGAGGCAAGGTCAAGAAGGTGGGGCTCATGACAGATGTCGCGGATTCGCCTCGCAGTCGAGTGGCTGCTTTGTTGGCTACTCATAGGCCTTACAATAAAGCACTGGTATTTTTATGGTCCCTACATATCAATGTAGGGACCATCTTGATATCACTGGGTAGGTAGGAAATTTTTATTTATTTCTATCTATCTTTTTCCACACTGGGAGACAATTGTACATAAATTATTACATGACCTTAAAAACAAGCAGTAGGGGGCTGGGGGGCCATTCCACACCCGGGGTAATTCCACCCCCTTCACACCAATTGTCACCTCTACCCTCTGTTTTTGGACAGAGGAACTAAACTTAAATATTTGCCAAAATCTTGAGTGGATTTTTTGCTTTTACGGCAGATACATGTATTTAGGGCCTTCAGACACATTTTGAGACAAAAATTACCTTGATTTTTGATACAATGCATTTCTGGCAAAAGTTTGAAATTTCCATTAAAAAGTGTGATTTTTTATCGGCCATTTCATCGGAACGAAACCAACGTCACTTTAAAGCCTGTTTGTTTCCCAGCAAAATGCTTTTTCAGGTTAAAAAAAATTCGGTGGTGAACAAAAGTTACAGAGCATTTTCCAAAATGAATTTCGTTCGGTTTTCCAGTCAAGTCAGGGCTATTCCTTCCGTCTCATTTAGGTCTACCCAGCCTTGAATTTTGGAACATTTGGAATTTTTTCATTAGATGCACCTGATAAAAATGTGGTGACAATCCAGTTACAGTTCAGGAGTTACCGGACTTTGAGCTTTGGTTTTGGTGAGAATCGAATTGGACCGAAAGTGGTGTCATAGGTAACCTGACATTGGGGTGTATATGTAGCAAGTTTGAAGTCAGTAGCCCAAGCAGTTATGAAACGCACCACCAAATGACTAAATTTTGAACTTTGACCTTTGTGACCTTGAAAGGTCGGGCAAATAACAAAATCCAGTCATTAGTTCATGAGTTATTGCACTTTTTGTGTTTTTGGTTTCGGCCACCTGATGGCCAAGCTAAGGGCCAAATCGGACCGAAACTTGGGGTCATAGGTCATCTGACCAAGGGGTATATAATAATATGTACCAAATTTCAGGCCAGTAGCACCTGCGGTTACGAAACGTGGCACTTAAAAGGCAAAATTTTGAACTTTGACCTCNAAGTTTGTCATCATTGATTATGTTTTGGTCCAAGGTATATGTGTGCCAAGTTTCAAAGAAATATCTCTTACGGTTTGCTCAAAGTGCACGATCCGTAAGTTGGTCTCTTATGCTTCCAGCCCCTTTTGTCAAAAAATGAGGTTTTTTATTATCGCCTTCGCAAAATCGAGAACCTGAGCATTTTACAGCTCTACTGTTTCCAGACACAATGATATTTTGAAATAAAGAATTAGAGCTTCTGCAACCGAGTTATTGATGGTTTCTTACAGGCAATTTTATGGTTTTCCAGTTGCCAGTCTGACACCACATTCATAACCAACCAGTTGTGACGCGGCAAGTTCAGGGTCACGAATAATAATCGCTATTCATACTGGGCCTATTTGACCGAGCCTTTGGAATTTCAATACGAAATAATGTGAATAACAATAAGGCCTAAGTGGGCCCGGGATGACGTTCCGAGCTTTTGGCGATTACCGCAGAGCTAACCACAAAGCATGTTTGCCCGTTCAAAACTAAACTATAGTGCACAATACAATCAATAATAATGATGCAACGCAATCAATCTGGTTTGCACCGAGCGTGTGCTTTGTGACGGAGAACTGCTGAATATTCAACACTTTGTCGGTATGAAATACGGAAGAGCACGTGGAAGATCGAACTTGGCTAACCGAACAAAATCACTGCAAAGGTCCCTCTGTAATTTTGTCCCCCCTACAGATCCATGGGATCCGAAAGCTAGATTCTACTCAGAAACAAATGTGCTTCAAGATGGCATAGGTGCGATCACCAACAAATCCCGAATAAAAAATCACTTTTTTTGATGAAAATTCAAACTTTCACCAGAAAATCAGTTCAAAGGACAGCAAGATAATTTTGGTCTAAGAAGGTGTCAAAGCAATTGTTATCAATGGAAATAAAAAGAAAAATTGTGCCTCGCTGCTATATTAGGAAATATTGAATTTAGTAGCTGTCTATTTACTTTTGACTAAGGGTGTACCCTCATTAGATATACACCTATGACAAAAATTTGGAGGTGATCCAGTCATTAGTTCAGGAGTTATTGCACTTTTTGTGTTTTTGATTTCCGCCACCTGGTGTCCAAGCCAAGAATCGAATCGGACCGAAACTTGGTGTCATGGGTCATCTGACCTAGGGGTATACATGTACCAAGTTTCAGATCAATAGCTCTAGCGGTTACGAAACGTGCCCTGCTAACGGAGTACGACAGACGACGGATGCTGACCGACGACAAGAGCTCACCCCAGGTGAGCTAAAAACTGCAGGCGGCGAGTTCTAATGTATTCAGAGTGAGCATAATACATTTTACACTACACTATTTTACGTCGGCGAACGTAAGCACTTTCTGAATGTTGATAATCATTGTTTTTAGGTGGAGGGAAGAAGCTCCCAGTTCAACTGCAAAGCCAATACCACTGCAGGACGGTAGGATGCAGTGCACCGTCACAAACTGCCCAAAGGCAAAGTGCAAAGCGGAGGCACATTGTTTGAGTAAGTACAAATAAATGCAATACTGTATTTTCGAGAGAAATAATACCTCAGGGGACATAGATGTAGGCCTATTCATGAAGCCTTCGCAACTTTGCCTGCACGCAAATGTATTGTAAGGCAGTCAGTGAACAATAGGGCATGTGCAGCCGAACAATAGAGTTGCGTGCACACAATGTTGCTAGGCTTCGTGATTATGGCCCCGGGTATCTTACCACCGGCTCCATTAAATCACAGGCAATAGTCTATATCACGACGCCAAATGACGCGCAAGCATGACGTTAGATGATTCACAGGTTACAATCGATAGAAAAATCCCAATGCCGGGCAATTTGATGAAAAATTCCTGTGTCAAAAATAACGACCAGAACGGCGATTTATGTCAAAAGTAACGACGAAAACAAAGGGGTTAACATTTTGAATATCACTTGATTTAATTATTGTTGTTTACGCCGAACATGGTAAACGCTGGAGCTTTTTGCGATGTTTACATTCAGCCCCTATGCCTCAGATCGGCAATGAATTACCGCTCACATTGCCACCACGTGCTTCTCATTATGTGGAAGTCTGTACATGTAGTTGATTAGAAAGGCTAACGCCCTGAGTATTGGCAGATAATTCTTTGTATGACAGTGCACGGCTGCTGAAGCCTGTGGGAATGAGGCCGAGTGCCACCCATAAGTCACCTTGTGAACCCTTTCGCCGTCATTCAAAGAGGAATTATGCATTGCGCCATTCTTTTTTCGTTTCCAACATTGCGTGTAAAGAGAGCCTTTGATAAACGTACTGATATCAATTCAAGTTTTCGCCTTATTATGGTCCCTACATATCAATGTAGGGACCATCTTGATATCACTGGGTAGGTAGGAAATTTTTATTTATTTCTATCTATCTTTTTCCACACTCAATTGGGAGACAATTGTACATAAATTATTAGATGACCTTAAAAACAAGCAGTACCATCCAATAGTCGGTAGTTGTATCCAGGTCTGAAAGGTTAGATACTTTCCAAAAAATGATGTTATGAGTGTTTTGGAAGCAATTTTTGTTGTGAAGTGATGAACTTCATCATTCATGACATTGCTCTTGTTTTTTGTTTTTTTTTCGTTTGGTTCAGACAGTAATGATGGAACCGTCTCTGTGTCCACCACTTTGCCCTTCCTCTGGTCTCTAAGGCAGGCCTCTGCCCCTCCCCCATCCTCCACGCCTTCCCTGTCCTGCATCCCTCTCCCCCCTCTTGCACCCCTCTCCCCCTTCCTCATCCTGCACCCCCTCACCTCTCCTCCCCCGTCCTGCACCCCTCTCCTCCCCTTCCTCATCCTGCACCCCCTCACCTCACCTCCCCCATCCTGCACCGCCTTCCCTTCCCAATCCTGCACCCCCTTCCCTTCCCCATCCTGCACCCCCTCACCTCACCTCCCCCATCCTGCACCGCCTTCCCTTACCAATCCTGCACCCCCTTCCCTTCCCCATCCCTCCGGAAAAGACCATCCTTGGAGAAGGGAGGTGCTGGGCCCTGCAGTAGATAGCCCCACCTACCCACACGGCCACCCCTAAGCAGCTGAACGGACCAGATGCTGTTGAATGCATGCACTCCTTGTATTTGTCAATGGGTAAGGAATACGTGTGTGTAGTCATTTGTCTGCCCTCCAGCCTACCCTGCATGTGTCCTTCACCGGGAAGACATTCCAGGAGGATGGAACCCCAAGAACCTGACTGCTGTGCCACAGAGTCATACCCCTCCTTGCCCTTTCTTCATTCAATTTCCATTTTCTGATGTAGGGACCATCAAATTTGCTGAAAGCAAATTTCACAGTTCTAGTTATGACCACACCACCACTCAGTGGTGTGGTCAGTATTGTTTTCGCAGGACGAAAAAAGTTTCTACCACGTTTTCTTTCCTCCACGTTTTCGGTCAAACTAGGGCATGCACGTCAAATTTGACTTGCACAGTCTAAAGATCTAATTGTCCTCTCGCGATGAAAAGGTTCCTGTGCACTTACGTTCAAATTTGGCTGAGATAATGAACTTTTTCAGCTAAATAAATCGGGATCGGCGTAGTCTATAAATAGAATCGGGGATTCCCTGTTTAATACCTGAAGTGCGCGAGCGTAGCATACGTCCTGCCTGTACATGTTTTCCACAACGTCATGATGACGTGTATGTGTAGGCCTACATATCGATCGATTGTTCGCCAGATCGTCGTCTGAGGTGCAGCATTTGAACACCGCCATCTTACCTCAACATAAAAAACAGCTTCTGGCAAACCAATTAATATTTTGTGGTGTGGTCATAAGTGAATTCTCAGTTCTAGTTTTCAGGATGACATTGCATTCATTTGATTTGGCGATGGAGGGCAGTCTTTCTTTGCGCATAATCTGCGTTTGCTAGTACTACACCCCTGATCTCAACGTACAGACACTGTTGGTTGTTAATTCTTGATTATTATCTGTACAGGCCAACATTGGCATGGACAAAAACACGGCCTTTTTGATCAATGCTATTTTTCGGCACAAACGGTATACAAATTATTCATGATGTGAGAGTCAGACACTTACTCTAATCAATATAATTACGGTAGTAAAAAAAATACTGTATCCGCTCCCCAATACCGTCCTGGGCGGGAAATCAGAGTAGGTGGTCGATAGTCATGTGGGCCGAGCTTAGTACGGTCCGTGTAGTATAGAAATCGCACCCAAGCGAATAGGCCCTATTGGTATGCAACAGCAATTAGCATGTCAAAACTTCGCGGCGCTCTGGTGATTCACGGACTACATNTTCCCCCCCCCCTTGCTCTATTCCCCTCGCCCTATTCTTCTCATTGTTCAGTGATTTGCATTATCCATTCTGTTTTTTCCCTACAAATCTGGAAGTTTACTTCCTTTATATTCTTCTACTTTGTGTTGACCTTTCGTGCATCTTTTCGCTTTGTGCTTGTTATGTATTACACATGTCATATTTATTAAAACCCTTTCCTTTCAGCTAAATCAGTTTCTCCTTAATTACATCCACTCTCTTTAGTAGGTCCAGCAGCCATCCATGGGGCTTGGACACTTTTGTTTCCTTAATTACATCCACTCGCTTAATTAGGTCCAGCAACCACCCGTGGTGCTTGGACACTTTTCTTTCTTTAATTGCCTACTCATCCTGTCTACACAGGTGTTCAAGATACAGAATAGCACAAAATTGACACACAACATGATATAAAACAAGAAGTCAATCTCCAGAATTCACGAATTTTCGACCCCAACCGGGGTCTTTTTCAAGTGGAACTTTACAATCTGAAACTCTAGAAAAGACTGAGCTGAAACCCGAAAGCAGGACTACATAACCTGTGTAGACAGGACAAACAAGCAATTAAGGAAAGAATAGCGACCAAGCCCCACGGGTGGCCGCTGGACAATTAAGGAGAAACTAATTTAGCTGAAAGAAAAGGATTGAATAACTGCAGGGCTGCCCAGCCTGACCAGAGTTTAGGCAACTGGCGCAGAGCTTCTTAACTCTCATTGTCTTATCTCCTATGTTCTATTCTTTCTGATCTTGTCGTTTTATCTCTCTCATACTTTTGTTTTTATTGTAAAGCGCCGCTGACGATTTATTTCAAAGGGGCGCTATAAAAATTCACTATTATTATTATTATTATTATTATTGGCTAAAAGAAAGTATATAAATTAATAAAAATGACATGTGTAATACATAACGAGCAACAAAGCGAAAAGATGCACAAAGGTCAACACAAAGTAAAGGAATATAAAGGAAGTCAACTTCCAGATTTGTAGGAAAAGACAGAATGGATAATGCAAATCACTGAGCCATGAGAGGAATAAGGCGAGGAGGATTAGAGCAAAAAAGGGGGAAAGGGGAGGAAAAAACAAAACCTAGACTCTGCAGCTGCTCCTGCAGTCATACAGGGCAAGGTTCAAAAACCAAGGGGGGAAAGGGGAGGAAAAAACAAAACCTAGACCCTGCAGCTGCTCCTGCAGTCATACAGGGCAAGGAAAAAAACCAAGGGGAGCCACAGTGCCCTCCGCAACTGGAAAACCAAAACGAAATAGGCCTACCAGGGTGAGAGAAACGGAAGAACACGGATGTCAAATTGGGGTCTCAGGAACTCAGCATCTTGTGTTAAGACCTGAGGGGGTGATGGTTTTAAGGGTCCACATCCATTTCAACTCTGTACTAAGGAGGGTCGTCTCATCTGGACATGTCTCGAGGATGGTGAACCTCAGGTCCTCGACAGAATGCCCTGGCAACTTGAAGTGGGCATAGAGTATCGAGCAGTCACGCTCATCCTCTTTCCCATGTCCAGATGAGACGACCCTCCTTAGTACAGAGTTGAAATGGATGTGGACCCTTAAAACCATCACCCCCTCAGGTCTTAACACAAGATGCTGAG
>NMRB01000938.1:0-47189 GCA_002633025.1 Notospermus geniculatus | reverse complement strand
GCTCAGTGATTTGCATTATCCATTCTGTTTTTTCCTACAAATCTGGAAGTTGACTTCCTTTATATTCCTTTACTTTGTGTTGACCTTTGTGCATCTTTTCGCTTTGTTGCTTGTTATGTATTACACATGTCATTTTTATTAATTTATAAACTTTCTTTCAGCCAAATGAAGCTCTGCGCCAGTTGCCTAAACTCTGGTCAGGCCGGGCAGCCCTGCAGTTATTCAATCCTTTTCTTTCAGCTAAATTAGTTTCTCCTTAATTGTCCAGCGGCCACCCGTGGGGCTTGGTCGCTATTCTTTCCTTAATGCTTGTTTGTCCTGTCTACACAGGTTTTGTAGTCCTGCATTCGGGTTTCAGCTCAGTCTTTTCTAGAGTTTCAGATTGTAAAGTTCCACTTGAAAAAGACCCCGGTTGGGGTCGAAAATTCGTGAATTCTGGAGATTGACTTCTTGTTTTATATCTACACAGGTGTTAGTTCTACATTCGAGTTTCAGCTCAGTCTTTTCTAGAGTTTCAGATTGTAAAGTTCCACTTGAAAAAGACCCCGGTTGGGGTCGAAAATTCGTGAATTCTGGAGATTGACTTCTTGCTTATTATCAAGAATAAAACGTATATGTGTAAAAAAACAAATATTTGTCTGTAAAATTTATATATTAACGTGTGAAGTTATATTTATGTTTGATGTCACTTTTATTTCATTCCACGAAACTTCCGGTTTTATGCGATGAAACTTCCGGTTATACGATGAAACTTCCGGTGGCAGATAAAGGTGAATTAAATGCCTTATATACCCCCGTCAAGCCAAATTTTAATGAGGTCGAATTTGATTGGATGTTGATGCATGGTGATTCACAACATGCCTCAGAGCACGAATTCAGATATTATCTGATCGTTTTTGTGAAAATCGGTTTTTACTGTAGTTGAGCCCTATGGGTTAATATTTTTTTTAAATTCCTTCGCAGTGCATTAGTACTAGGATGTATCTAGTCTCGGTCACCCAGCCGCTGTTTCGAATCTGGGGATCGAACAAGCGTCTGGAATCAAACTGCGAAATTACTGTTTGGAGGCTTACCAAGATCCTGGTACGCTCGCTGATTGGCTAATCAGGGACAGAGCTAGTCATTCATTTCCATCCGCCGACTCCTCCCATTTGAAAATTATAATCCGGCTGCTGATTGGGCAAGAGAAGTGATCATGTGATCTCATCATGGCGACGACCATATAATGTCAGTTGGGTTTTCTCGATCTCGTCTTCCATACGGATACACAATTCCTGCTCAAGACTTCAGCCTGAAATTCAACTCCAATAAGTTGATGCTGTCCTGGGCGCTGTCTCAGATCACTTCGCTAATCGATTAATTGCCAGATTCAGACATTTGGAAGGTTGTGAGACTGAGTTGACTGAGTGAGTCTGACCCGAAATTCGCAGATGCGCGAGACTACCATCGAACAGTAAAAATCAAGTTTGGGGCCAGACTCTGTAATGGTAATGAAAGAGTCTGGCTGCGCGAGACTAGGATGTATCTACAAAACGTCTGGCGCAAAACTAAAATAATAGGTGGCGCTGCTGAGATGTTAATACTTTTACTTTTTTGGTCATAAGTTCTGAATCGGTTAACATATTGACCTTAGTTCTTGTACATTTATTATTTACATCGCATAACCAAAGGTTTCATCGCATAAAACCAAAAGTTTCATCGAATGAAATAAAAGTGACATCAAACATAAGTATAACTTTACACATAAATGTATATAACCATAAATACGCAGCAACTAATATAATACTTCGAAACATCTTGATTTCGTTTTGATCAACTATTTACACATGACGATATATTTCGCTAAGACATCTTAGCCTCCTCAGGTCTAACATATATATGAGTCCAAAAGTTCAGTATATACATAAATACTAAGCATTTTCCTAAGCATTTTCTAATACTGATAAGGGATTAACTTCACTCATTGTTAGAATTTATACCAACTTGTACCCATAGTATTTATGTATATACTGAACTTTTGGACTCATATATATGTTAGACCTGAGGAGGCTAAGATGTCTTAGCGAAATATATCGTCATGTGTAAATAGTTGATCAAAACGAAATCAAGATGTTTCGAAGTATTATATTAGTTGCTGCGTATTTATGGTTATACAGGACATACCAATCCCTACCGAAACTTTACTACTTAAATGTATATATTTTACAGATATAAATATTTTTTATAAATATGTGTTTTTTATACACATACTTTTTATGTTTGAATATAAATATTCTTTTCGAATAAATACTTTTTATTCATGAATGAATATTTTTCATTCAAATTTTGCCCCATTTTCTTGGGTGACCAATTTTAAAACACACCCGTCAACGGTAAACAAGCAAGTTTCACATGTTGCTTTATCTGAGCTTGAATTCATCTTCATGGTTTTGTATACATGTAGTGACGTCACTCACGATTCGGTTTACCAGGGAAAGCATGGTCAATCAGGGCGATAGGCTACACCAAGGGGAACTCATTTTATTCATTCTACATTCTCTGTACTTTCTTTCAGAATCGGAAACATTCGTTGTTCGGAAACGTAATTCGCCAAGTGAATCCAGTTTGCGCCAGTACATTGACCTCGTCATGGAGGATCCAGTCCATTGGCGCAGCCTACCCACACGCATCAAGTCATTAACAAATGCTGAGCTCATGGAATGTGTACTTCAGTGTCTGGACGATACAACCTGCAGCCATGTTATTTACTTCAGAAGCGTGAAGCTTTGTAATCTGATGAAGTAATGGCCATGTAAAATTTGCGGGAGTTGCGGAACTGCGGATCACCATAATATCACCTCGTTACATCTATAATATTCTAAAACTAACGCCTCAAAATTCTTTTAAAAATGATTCCCCCGTGTTATTATTGTACACAGAGTCCACTCTGATGTACGCTACTCTACCTTAACAAAAATAGATCGGAAAGCTTCTAATTAGTAAATCTGCATTCGCCTCATCAACTTTCTTGACATGCTCGACGACATCATGACATAACTTTCAGTACGGTACGCTCCGCCTCCTGTGCAATTTGCGCGAGTGACGTCACACACTCAGTAGCCTGGTTCCACTGGCCTCGACAGATGACGTTGGGGTAGGAGAGTATGAGGCCAGGTACGAGCTAATGAAAAAGCCCTGAAAACAGGGCTTTTGTGACGTCACCAACGGTCGATGAGTGACGTGATTTCAAAACAAGATGGTGGCGTTGTTGAACCGCTTCGATGAGAAAATTTTGGATTTTTCTTTGATTTCTAAGGCCGGGCTGGCAGAAATTAACAGAAGACGTGGTCATGGTGGTTGTTGTTACACTGGGCTGAAGCCACTCCAGGGAAAATGCGTTCAATATGCTTTGGAAAGTGACACTACGGCCGTGCTTCCCACTGCTGGTAAAACGTTGTTGCCTCTCGTCATGTCATCATGTCCAAGGAATCCTGACAAAACTGTGATTATATGCATACCCCTTAATTCCATAATAGAGGAATAGTTGTCAAGGTATGTCAGACAGTGATAATACCATAGAAATCAATGAAAAATCCAAAATTTTCTCATCGAAGCGGTTCAACAACGTCGCCATCTTGTTTTGAAATCACGTCACTCGTCGACCGTTGGTGACGTCACAAAAGCCCGGTTTTCAGGGCTTTTTCATTAGCTCGTACCTGGCCTCATACTCTCCTACCCCAACGCCACCTGTCGAGGCCAGTGGAACCAGCCTACTGAGTGTGTGACGTCACTCGCGCAAATTGCACAGGAGGCGGAGCGTAACGTACTGAAAGTTATGTCATGATGTCGTCGAGCATGTCAAGAAAGTTGATGAGGTGATTGCAAATTTACTAATTAGAAGCTTTCCGACCTATTTTTGTTAAGGTAGAGTACACGGCCTCATACTCTCCCACCTCAACGTCATGTGTCGCGGCCAGTGGAACCAGGCTACACACTCAGCTGCAGACCTGATATGGTCATATTTTTGTGCGTCGTGCTAGTTTCATAAATCGAAGTTTGATTGTGACGTGAACCTTTTCTAAAGGCCTATTTGTGGGAACCATTTTAAAAAAGATTTATTGTGCATTTAGTTATAGAATAGATAATGGGGTGACATTATGTTGATCGGCAAGATACACAGTTCCGCTAATTACATGTATGGCCTGACGTATAAATGGGGTGACCTCGGAACGCTAACTACACATTAGCTGATGACAATGCAGGTTGGATTCAGAGTGGTTGCCCAGGCTGATCACACACAACAGGGTGTGGACATCGTTGAAATGACGTCATGATGCTTTGATAATCACTCGTAGGCTGTACATTACGGTACATTTTGCCATTGGACCAAACCTTCTTTCTATCCACTAAATAACACCATACCGTTCCGTTGATTGAATGGGTGACGTTCGGCGTGGCATTCGGTGAAGGATGCCAGATTCGATTATAGGCCTATGACTGACTGGGTTTTCATCGCTTTACTTGACGTCATAAGTAGGATAGGCCCATTCCAACGTCCTGCTTGGGTTCCAACACACAACGTTCGATTATCAACATGAAACTGTTCACATTCTTGACGCTGTGCCTGCTCATCGCAGAATGTATTCAAACCGTTGAGTCGGACAGATCTGCCGAAGGTAATAATAATAATAAAATGATATTTATATGGCGCAGTTCATATATATCGGGTGTCCAAAAAAGTGAACCGCTTTTTGACAAGTATTTTCTCACCGATAGATTAACCGAATTCACTGGAAATTTTCACAGAGTAACCTTAGGGTATCATCACCAAGCCTGCGAGTATTATCAATTCAAAACAGCATGTCAAAAAATCCAATATCAGAGCTGTGGAATGTGACCTTCATCTTGTTCATGCAGGTGTTGACATGCTGTTTTGAATTTGACAATACTCGCATAATTTGCGACCGATCTCCTAGATATTTTGCAGACTTGTTGATGATACCCTAAGGTTACTCAGTGAAAATTTCCAATGAATTCGGTTCATCTATCGCTGAGAAAATACTTGTAAAAAAGCGGTTCACTTTTTTTGGGACACCCGATATATCACTGCGCCTTACAGAGTTAAAAAGACGAATGAAGAAAGTAGAGTAACACATTAAAAGCAAAAAAAGAGGAGCGGACTAGCACTCATAAAAAGATCTAAAGAGGTGCGTCTTCATACTCGATTTAAAGGCCGACAGGGAGCTGGCAGATCGAATAGCCAGAGGGAGACCGTTCCACAGCTTTGGGGCTATAAATGAAAAGGATTGGTCTCCAATTGCTTCTTGGTTCTTGGCACTGTCAACCTTAAAGCCTCACAGTATTGAATTTTACGATATTTTCAAAGTGTTAGGAGAGTGCAGGTACAGGCCTCATAGCCTCGTAAAGGTCCCCAAAATGCTTGCCTGATACGTACTTCAAAGAATCAAGACCTAGTTTTCAGCACACATTCAAAAAACAGCAGGTAGAACTCTGATGTATTCAGATAGAGCATAGTACATTTTACACTGCACTAACGTCGGAGGACGCAAGCAACTCCTTAAAGCCACACTGTATTGAATTCAGTAAGTCCGAAGAGCGGAGGCTTCTGCTAGGAGAATAAAAAGATAGTTTGAGATAACGTGGCGCAAGACCCTGCAGACATTTATAGGCAATGACTAGAATTTTGAACTCAATACGGAGTTTGACAGGCAGCTCCAATGTAGATTACGTAGCACAGGTGTGACAGGAATCAGCGTCCTAGGAATGCAGGACCTCCAAACAATAGCCCACTGTTGTAAGGTTATATTCCAATGGTCATGGTCTCTCTAGCCATATATTCTAATCCCTCGCTGGACAATAAGACCGGTCTTTGATTCCAGGGGGACTTGGATTCCTTTCACACCTGTTTAATATGCTCACCCTGCTAAAAATATTCATGAATTCACCCTAGAAACACCCTTCAGGAACACCGCAGGGACACCCAAGAAAACACCCCACAGGATGACAGGGTGTTTCTTGGGTGGTTCCAGTGGCGTCCGAATGGTGACCCAATGGTATCCCAATGGGTGAAATGAAACAGCTCTACCTCACTGACATCAGAGGTGTCCGTGTGTTGTGGGACATTAGAGGGTGTCCGTTTGCAGTGGGACATATGGAGTGTTCGAAGGATTGAGGGAATATGTGCACTTCGGAAGTATTCTTTCCCTTCTAAGGAGAGTACCCCCTCATAAAAATGCTTGAAAACAGTGAAATTGTCAAGACTTGTAAAGTTTTTGATATGCGAAGACACTGCTCTGGAAGTGTATGTTTCATGTTTTAACATTAATTTGGTTTTTCGTCAAAACTATATTAAAGTACCATATTCTCGTTCAAAACTGCAGATCAACTGTAACCAACATCAGAAATGATTAGTGTCTATACGATTTATAAAATCAGAATATTCAAGTCCAGGATTTATATCAATGGAGAAAGTTTTTTACAAGCCTTTTTCATTCTCACCGTCTGAATTATGATATCTTATGATTATCTTTGATTAAAACGTTATTAAACTTGCGAGAAAATATGTTTTTCGTATAAATTTGGGAACATTCTGGAGTGCTTTCATAATTTTCGCACAGTTTGCAACTAAGGATTAAGTATCCCTGAGGTTGTACAGTGGTGTCCTGTGGTGCCCCACGTCTATGTGGTGGTACAGTCAGTGGTGTTCTATGGTGGTCTGCGGTGTCCTGTGGTGGCCCATATCTATGAGGTGGTACAATCAGTGGCATTCTATGGTGGTCTGCGGTGTCCTGTGGTGCCCCATATCTATGTAGTGCTAGCCCCCCCCCCCCCCTCAATACGCGATTTTGCTCTGTTCGAAGAGACCTGGCTAAAGTTGCGTTTTAACGTTTGTCCCGGGGCCTAGATTGACAGACTCCAAATTGCAAATCTGACTTGTTGTGACAAAATGGCTATATCTCCGGAACGGAAGCAGTTACGACGACGCAACAAGCGCCAAATGAAAGAGGAGAAAAAAGTAGCTTCATTTCGACCAATTGTCAGACTCGTAGGAGCAGCGGTGATCGAGATATAGACGTTTAAAATTGGCAACCTGACGAAAACGTAGGCAGAATGCGACTCTTTCCTCACAACTTGCATTTTCGGCTCTGGCCTGTTTCTCTCACAGACATTTTGGAAGAAGCAAACCTGCATGAGGTCGTGGCCCATTTAGTTGTCTCCAGAATGAGTGCCTTGTCACCAGTTTTGGTTGGAAATTTTGGCAGCTGGGTGCGTTTTTGTAGAAACATCAGAAATTCATGTTACGAAATGTACACTTTTCAACTTCATCCAGTCCAGAAAGGGTTACGGGCTTATAAGTGTTTGTCGTAAATGTACCCTGTACAAGGTAAGCGCAGCTGTCCCGCTTTATTAACTTTTTCATGTAAGGTTTTTAATTTTATACTTGGAACACAATGCAACATATCGGCCTACGAGAAGTTCATTGAAGTCAGGATATTGCAATGCCTGTTCGTCGCATTGGATTATTAAAGAACAGTGCTAGATAACGTTTCCGGAAGATACTCGGAGGATACTCGTGACATGCAGTAGTGACGTCACAATATGAATCAGTGGCTTGTTGTAGATTTATGGTCCGTCTGGTAAAATAAGATTATGTAGCTGCCCTACGCGACGTGATATCGGAGCCTGGTGGAGTCAGGACTACCAACCGGCACAGCGATTCAAGCATTGAGGTGTTTGCTTTGTATTGCATAGTGTATTGTCCTATTCCGTTATAAGAACTCGACTGCAGGAAAATAGGTTCACAGGATTGCAGGAATAGCAGGAGGGAAGTAAAGATCTATCATTCTGCACCCTCGGGTATGTGTACTCTCCATTACACCATGATGCCAATTTCAACAAAAGATGACATTCTGGAAAATCCTCAAAACGATGACATTCTCTGAATCCTTTACGGCTAACTATATAAAGGAAGTTGATAGAGGGTAGTTTAAAGGGAGTAAGAAATAAAAGTGGAAAATAAGAAGTCGAGATTGGAGGTTTTATTGCAATTTTGAGAAAAATCACATAAAATAAAGTCCTGTCATTTTTAAAAATTTCTCTAAATGGGAAGAAAATCTATCCCAATTTAAGAAATTTTAAAACTCGCGCAAAATGCCAAAATTTCCGACTTCTTATATTTTCCACTTTCATATTTTCTTACTCCCTTTTTAGCATAATCAGAGCAATGGTTGTCGATCAACAAAGGAAGTTGATAGAAGTATTTACAGTTTAGCATATCAGACCAATGGTTGTCTACAAAACAAAGGAAGCTGCTAGAAGGATTATTAGCCTACAGTTTAGCATATCAGACCAGTCTGGTTGTCTACTAAAAAAGGACGTTAATAGAAGGATAACTGTTCTAACTGTTCTACCAATGGTTGTCTTGTACTGAATAAACGAAGCTGATAGAAGGATAGTATATCAGACCAATGGTTGTCTACCAAACAAATGAAGCTGATAGAAGGATGACAGTTTAGCGTATCAGACCGATGGTTGTCTCCTAATGAAAGGAAGCTGGTGAGGGATTAGTTTCGCATATCAGACCAATGGTTGTCTAATAAACAAAGGAAGGTAATTGAGGGATTACAGTAGAGCATATCAGACCAATGGTTGTCTACTATGCAAAGGAAGGTGATAGAAGCGGCTGGTATAAAATGCAAGTTGCAGGTTGCCCTGCAGAACCTAGTTCACAGGTCATATCGTTGGTCAACCCCATGTAGAAAATAATGCAACCGCGTAGGGATCGAGGTTGCACATGGTACTTCTGTAGTTCTCTATCTCGCGAATTTTCCTCGGTATAATATACGGGCGGTTATATCCGCAAAAAGTAGTTCACAAAACAGAAACGCAGGTTATAAAATCAGAGACGTGCTGTTAGAAAACAAAGATGTTCTTTAACAAAACAGAGACGTTTAGCCGCGATTTAGCTGTGACACAAAGGAGACGCTGGGTTACTACCCGGAATAAAATGACCATTTCGATCATTTCGGCAACTTCACTTAGGCCGTTTCGATCATTTCGGCCACTTCACTTGGGCCAGTTCGGTCATTTCGACCACTTTACTTCGGCCGTTTCGATCATTTCGGCCACTTCACTTCGGCAGTTTCGATCATATCGGCCGTTTCGGTCATTTCGACCACTTCATTTCGGCCGTTTTGGTCATTTCGGCCACTTAATTTCGGCCGTTTCGGTCATTTCGGCCACTTCACTTCGGCAGTTTCGATCATTTCGGCCACTTCACTTCGGCAGTTTTGATCACTTCGGCCGTTTCGATCATTTCGACCACTTCATTTCGGCCGTTTCGGTCATTTCGGCCACTTCACTTTGGCCGTTTCAATCATTTCGGCCACTTCACTTCGGCCGTTTTGATCATTTCGGCCGTTTCGATCATTTCGGCCATTTCATTCCGGGTTTTTAGTAAAGGTAAAATATGAAAACAAATGAACTTTCATATGTTAAATTCTTCAAACCTACTTCGACCAAGTCCAGCCATTCCTATTTTGCTGACAACAATGAGGAACGGGGTCGATGCGGCAAATTGCATAAATACGGATGCACATGCATACACATACACATACTAGTTTGTACATGATGGATGTGAAAGAACTAGGCCAATATGTTAACCTATTCAAAACTAATGACCAAAAACGTCGAATTATCAATATATCAGCAGCGCCACCTATTATTTTAGGTCTGCGCCAGACGTTCCGTGGACACATCTTAGTACTGCATGTAGTACTACACTGCAAAGGTTTTTTCATTNGGGGGCGTCTAATAACGAACATACATGTTAGCCGGGAGCCAATCCAGTGGAGATGGATCCACTCTAAATGAAGTATGCAGTATGGTGCTGAGATGGCCGATGATTCACCAGAGATCCCCTTTAAATGAAGTCTGCAATACCAGGGGACTATTTTGCAAATCGTAAAGTGCAATATAAAGCAAGTATCATTACCTGCAGGGCAACCTGCAACCTGCATTTTATACCAGCCGGTGATAGAAGGATTACAGTCAAGCAATCAGACCAATGCTTGTCTACTAAAGAGAGGAAGTTGATAGAAGGATTTAGCACATCACACGAATGGTTGACTACTAAACAAAGATTTACCACTCAAACCTAAACAGACAGCCATCAAAATGTCGTCCGTCGTCGGAGAAGTACTAGCAGTTTTGATCCTGATAGCTGCAAGTCCATTCCTCTTCGCGCTTCTCCCTTGGCTTATACAGACTGTCGTAAATCTGAAGTACCGGTACTCTGCGAGAAGGGATGGCATGAGAATGGCGGAAAAGATTTTAAATCGTCTTAATTTTGTCGCAGGGGGAATATTCCTTTGTCTCATATTCCTGCATCTGATTCCAGACATACACGTGCAGGTTGTAAAACATTTCGGAACAGTTGGGGTCAAAGCAAACTACCCTTTGTGCACATTCTTTGTAGCTATGGGACTCGTTGCCTTCCTTGGGTCAGAGCAAATCATCATGTATTATCATCGTGGGCGAAAGAATGCGACACGGGATGATTGCGGTGTTCATCAACTGGCAGATACCGATGGTGAGAAAACACTCTGTATATCGGACGTCGCAGAAAAGAAACTCTTCAGTACCATACCAGTGGAAGAATTGTCTGCTGACGGAACGTTGGCCTTGCACAAACATGACAACAACATGGCCTCGGGCAGCGGGAAGAATTCACTCTACCGGACATATGTCCTGTTGATTGCGTTGTCCCTTCACTCCGTTTTCGAAGGAATGGCCATTAGATTCCAGGGAAAGAAGAAAATGTGGGAACTGCTCATTGCTATATTTTTCCACAAAGGCCTTGTCGCTTTCAGCCTGGGCTCTCAACTTCTGAAGGAAATGCAAAAATTGTCTCTGAAGCATTACTTCGGATTGATATTCGTGTTTTGTCTGATGACACCACTCGGGGGAGTACTAGCCTCTCTGTTGGTCGACTATTCCCATTCCAGTGCTTTGAAGTTGACAGAGAACATCCTAACTGCATTGGCGACAGCAAGTTTCTTATTCGTGACCGTATTCCAGATTTTGATAGGATTTGATAGTGGATCAAATGTTAAATTTGTTGGCTTTCTTTGAGTGAAAGGAATGCAGGTTCCAGGCCAGTGGTGTCGCTCAGGAATTGCTAAAAATCTCGGGTAAGCGTCTCTCAAGTGGAGGAATAACACTATAAAATATGGGTTGTTAAGCCAGCAGCATACCAGGCGATATCGCATACACTCTTAAAAATTCTTGTCACCGCAACTTGTCTGCGAATATTGACGAGATGCTTTAGTCAGTCTGACGAGTTACGTCATTCATGACACGAATTACTTGTCATGGCGAGTCGCACATCTCTGTGACGAGTTCAGTTTGTCCAGTTGACAAGATCTCTAGTTATGGCGATAAGATGCAGATGGCAGGACATTATTGCGCATGCGCTTGCCTCACATTCATCGCTCAATTTCAAACTCTAAGAATGCTGTCACTATCGTTGCCTCATTAGCCGCGTGGGTTTAGGGGTTATGTCTAGTTTGTATGTTTCATAGGTCGTAGGTTCGAATCCCGGTGTAACGTTTTTCAGTGTGGCCGTTTTTCTGTGTGATTCCCATTGTTCGAAACACACTGGGAAACGGACTCGCTGTTTCTCTATGTGTCGCGCATTGTCAAGTCGCCGCTTATTCCGTCAATCTATTGTATCGTCACACTGGCTCAGGGGCCTCACTGAAAAACGTTACACCGGCGTAGGCTGTAGGTAGGTCTAGAATTTTTCTGCCATATGTACCTGTTGTTAGTACTTGTAACTACCGTATAACAGTCTCTTGGCGCATTATTTTTAATTTTTGTTCGGCCTGAATGACAAGATGTATTTATGTATTTGTTTCAATGATGATATGTCTTTATCCGACGATGACAAGTTGCAAACTTGTCAATTGACAAGATAGACCCTGTCAATTTAAGCATATTCTGTGAACGAGTTCCAGCTTGTCAGTACGACGAGAATTTTTTTAGAGTGTAAAACCTTACCAGACCTAGTTTGCTGAAGTACCCAGTTTGTACATGCCAATGTACATAACTAGCAACCAACTAAGATGGCAAGATTCTATGAATATGGGCCCTGATCGCCAGCCACAAAATCGGCTATTGACGCGAGGTGTGCGCTGGACAGCGATGCGTGGAATCGTCTCGCCAGCGATGTTCGCCCATTGTCAAACATTATAAAAATGGTGCCCGGAGTGGAGGGCGGTACAGCGAGATGTCACCCCGAGAAAGCCATGTTGCCCGAGGCGCCAGCCGAGGGCAACATTGCTTTCGAGGGGTGACATCGCGCTCTAGCGCCCTCCACACCGGGCACCATTTTTTATACCGTACCGAAAGTCATCAGAGAAGTTTCGTGGCGTGTATCATCACTCAAATCCGCAGTGCACTGCAGCACGGCTGATGTAGGCCTATAATGTCGATGCGGACGTAGATGAACGCACGACACTGAATGGCAGATCGGCGCTGTTCGCTTGTTCATTTCTTTGAAATTGCGAGCTTAACATGCCATAAGTTTGGGCCGTTGTGTTAACATGGTTAAAGACAATGTTAACACTTATCCCATGCTGTCGATGATCACAAAAGCTGACAATAAAAATGACTGGTATTTCGGCGATTTTGATTGCAAAACCGCCGTGTCAGTTGGAGCGAGAAACAAAATGGCCGCCGTGGGGCCGTCTCAACGGAAGCATTTTGCGGGAAAACATTCCAGCCGGAAATATTTTGCGGGCGAACATGCCGAAATGGTGACCGCTCACGTGACTGCTCTCGGCCAATTGTATTCACGGAATCTTACTGGAGGAACGATATACCAATATGCCGATTGCGGCGCCTGGCGAGAAGATCGGTCATGACGAGTAGATCTCTTGCGATATCGAGTGGTGTACTGTGCTGCTGGCTTTAGGGTTAAAGCCTAGGATCCACTGTCCCG
This sequence comes from Notospermus geniculatus, assembly GCA_002633025.1. NCBI lineage: Eukaryota > Metazoa > Nemertea > Pilidiophora > Heteronemertea > Lineidae > Notospermus > Notospermus geniculatus. Next base: position 34,186 of record NMRB01000938.1, on the reverse strand, counting down.
GCGCAGTTAAGTCGCCGCCGCAGGCGAGCTAAAGCCTAGGATCCACTGTCCCGGCGCAGTTAAGATTCGCCTAAGTCGACGCCGCAGGCGAGCTTACGATCTACGGCATGATCGCAGGCCGCCGTACGTTCGCCTGCGATCAAGTTAAGATTAAGTCTGCGGCGGCCTGAGACCAACTGTTGTAGGTTCAAAAGTAGATCCATTGCGCCGGCGCAGTTAATACGAGACTTAAGATGCAGTCAGAAACGCTATTAGCTGTAGTCGCTGTCCTGGCAGAAACTGAAGGGCTGCTCTGTGCCGTGTGCTAACATTTCCTTTAATCCATTGACTTAAGGACATTGTGTGTACATGCAAAGCGAAAACAATACAATTCGTCAATTGAGATTAGTTTGAAAATACATGGCAAATGAGAAAATGCCTAGGGCAACTCGCTCAGCCTTTTGTGAACTTTTATTATTAATTGTTTGAAACCCTTTTCATTGTCAATGCAGGGACAAAGGACAATATTGATTGCTTCATTTCGTGGAAGAATATTTGTTTCGTGCATACTCGTCAGTTGCCTGGGCGGCAGCAAGGTACAAGGACACTGTGTTCCAACTAGCTGAGGCTTCTGATTTTCTGTGGAAGTGATTGATGACTTTATCTTATTCTCTTATTCCAGGCGAACTGCAGCTATCAAAGTACAGCTTTTTTCGTCCGTCTTCCAACCTGCCTAATCCTCACGAACAGCAGTAAGCTGTGAAACCAGGCATTTTTGGCAATCCGGGCCGGGGGCTTGGCAATGTTGTGCATATCATACGGTCATTGGTCATTTCGGCAGGTTTTCGGCATTTCGCATCGTCTTCTGCGATCATCAGTGCAGGCCCTTCGTAACAAAGGACCGCGCGGTGTCAAAGCAAGGCGTTGTTTGTTCTGCGCTTTACCCGTCTTCGATCTTCGGATTCCTCACCAGGCTTCCTGATGTTGTTCACGGCGGTGGTTTGGCAGCATTTGGTCGAGTTTCTGCCTCTTTCCTCTCGGAGAAGACGAAGAGAAGAGACAGGACGTCACTCATCCCCTAACCACATGTCAGCATCGATCTCTTGCTCCGTCAGCCTATTGCCGAGATACATCCTTCAAACACCAAATTGATAGTAACTTTGTTATCCAATGGAAGGGACCGCATTCTCAGTGGCTTACGAGTTTAACGGCTCCTTCCAACGGAAACAGTTTGGTTTCACAATGTAGTACTGTATATTTGATGAATGAGAGCAAAATGAGCGTATCTTTATTTACTGCGAAGAAAATAACCGTCCCAATGGGATACTTTTCTGCCGTCAGAGGCCGCCTGCTAGCGGTCCTAAAACGTCACAAAATTTGACGTCAAAGATGTAAGCCATGGTGTCCGCGTCATTATGGATGACGTCATGGCATGCACTTCTCTGAAATGTCGAATTTCGGGACGTCCTAGGACCGCTAACTTGTGGTGGCCTATGACGTCCCACGACAGGAAAGTCTCCCATTCGGAACTACAGTTATCAGGTAAACTTTGTAGTGTATCAAATACGTAGTTAGCCAGGCATCAGTCAACATGGTCAACGACGAAATACGACAGATTTACAGGAAATCAACACTAGTGTCTTTGTTGAGTGAAAAAGTGGGTTTCCCTGTCCAGTGTGAGATTTTCACTTAATGAATATACGAGTGTCGTTTTCTACCCGTCTCGGATGTAACGTCTTTTTATGTTCAAAACTATTGGTTTCTATTTAAAATTTAAATTTACATGTACATGGTAAATAATGGTCATCCATTGCCCAACTGGAATTTCTTATCGTCGGTGTGAATACGTTGACAAGATTCAACACTTCTCATTATTGTCTTCTGATATAATCAAAATGTTAACCATGTTAACCACGAACTGAGAAAACCACAGAAAGGGCGACGAGATGAACCCAGAATATTTCGGAGATTCCCGGGTGATTTTCATCCAGATGATTATTATAGAAGTTGCAGATAACAATAGAGATGGCCTTGATGGAGATTTCATTTCATTTTCATTGTATGCACGCACTGTTTTAGTTCATTAAAAAGAGTGGCAAAACGGCGCTCTGTTACTTCGGCACAATGCGTAGATGTCGTCTACAGTGTACCCAGGTTACAGGGTTAGGATGGTTAGCGGTGACGGTTAGGGTCAGGACTAGGTTTAGGATTAGGTGAGGGTTCAGGGACAAGGGTTGAGGGTTGGGGTTAGGGGTTTAGTTTATGTAGGAGGCAGCGTCCATTGTCTGATGGTCCCTGCCCCCCCCCCCCCAGCAAGGGGGACGGATAAGTAAACTTCCTTCAATATTTCGAGTCCTTAAGGCTTGTATACACGTAGGTACTTTTGTTTTAGAACAAGCCCGAACATTGCACACCAACTGATGCAGGTAGTTATGACGTATTCCAGGCCTCCTGTCAACTCTGACTTACAGAGTTATGACTTTCGTCGTCATTGACTCTGACGTATTATGGCCGCCATGCTGCAGGGAATACATCTTTTCAGTGGTCGTGTGATCTCATCTGGTCATGTGACAAACAAGATGGCCGAAAAACTGCAAGATGTCGTTACCAAGTAGATCACCAATAACACCGAAAAAACCCTGCTGCAAACGCCTGTTTAATAATGATGGAGTAAATATATTCATCAGCAGCGATGTACACAACGTATTTTGACTTACCAGCAAGATTGTCGTCGTTCAAGGGACTATTCAATATGCGGATGCAACAAGGACCTTAGGCGGTCACGCTTCGTCACTACCGGCGCAGTGCGGTAGGATGTACCGCTGTATCGCTGCGCAAGATGGCGCCCATAATACAGTCGAGATATTATGTACGGAGGGCCGTCGGAAATTGCCGAAGTACATACGAAGATGACGTCGGTTGGATTCCTGTCGTTTTGAACAGCACATGACCTCAAACTGCTCACTCATTGGCCAATAGGACTACCTAGAACATCTTAGCACAAATGTTCTGAAATAGCTGCATGTTTCTATTTTGGCAACATTGTGCCAGAATGTTCTACGAAGTTTCAAGATGTTTTAGAGAAGGACAAGACGTAGGTATTTTTGTATTGGAACATTTGCCAACATTTGTCCTGTGATGTTCGTAAATGTTTTAGAACATTAATAATATGCGCCGAATCGGTTAATGTCGTCCTGGGTATAACAGAAATATACCCAGGTTCACTGTCGTCGCACAAAACTATACCCTGGGTATAGTTCGATCTACAAAAGTGTACCCAGGATTGGATACATCACCTGAAGACGAGATGGACTGGTACCCGATCCTAACTATTTTACATTTTCGGGCTTTTGCATATGTTAGGACCGGGCGTGCCTACCGCCTTCGTGCCTCTGATTGGTCGGTGCTGGCGCAGGTGGTAAGTATGTGAACTATTATGTTGATGGATTTTCTATTTTCAACATGGAAAAACCCCGGCGTGATTGGTGAATTTCCTGGGTCAAAGGTCGGTCACCTTCTATCTGCATTCTGGTACGTCAGCCGTATTGAGAATTGAATAAATTTATATAATTTACATAAAATTTTCAAGTGACGTCACTGTCAGAATTCCTCCACAAATGGCGGCCAAGACTGGTCCTACCATTCAAAAGCGACACCATCGGTAGGACCAGGTACTAGTCTAAAGACGAGATTGTTCTCGCAAATGTCAGTCACATGGCCACAAGCATGACAAGTCGAAAAACATGTTTTCGATTCACGCATTTGTCACGAACATGCCGGCCAGGGACCTTATTCACGAAGCTCCCGTAACTTACGGGAGTGCGGAAACTATTGTCCTTTTGCGGACAACCTATTGTTCACTACCAGCCTGACAAAGTATTTGCTTACCCTTAAAGTTACGGAAGCTTTGTGAATAAGGTCCCTGGCATACAACAGAAGTACCAATCCCACGCGACCCTGTTGATCAGGCAAGATCCTGTTCCTAACTCGTACCTAGGCTCAAAACTACGGTAATGGGTATAGTTTTGTAGATCGAACTATACCCAAGGTATAGTTTTGTGGGACGACATTAACCGATTCGGCATTACATACCTACGTGTAGACGAGCCTTTACAAGTCTTAATTTTTTGTCAGTTCTTCAGTAGATTTGGTTATGAAGTGCACTGCATCGATATCTCAACAACCTCGGCATTTCTTTGTCAACGCTACGCTGTTGTCATCGTGCGGTCCTCGCTTCAGCTCGTAAATCAGGGCCAACTAATATATTGGGTAGGCCTACTTCGTGCCCTAGTCCGACGAACGTTTTTTGCCGGAAAAAGGTTCGTCGCAGTGGGACAAGATGTGGCGGGGGAATAATAAGTTGTTTTAATGCAACAAAGGATACAATGAACGCGGTCGTAGTTGCATGCATCCTAAATGTTCACCAGGGCAGGACATGTACAAATGAGGCCAAGTCGTCTTGAATTGATAAGTGTGGCATGCTGACTCTCCTGGGCCAGATGATGTAATATATGAGAATGCCCCCCGTATGACAATGCCCGCTTTATTGTTCGGCGGACACTCAAATACAGAAAGACATGTTGATCAGTGCCTCCCCCATTGTCACGTCGCGGCTAATTCCGCCAATCTTTTGTTGGGAGGCACTGGCAAACGGGGGGCAGTAAAAAACATTACACCGATTTGTAGCATTCGGTTCTTTGCAGATTTTTCTTCTTCCTTACAATTACAAATACTGCTTTCTTCCGATGAACGGCACGGCGATTGCTATAACAAGTTGAAGCACACTGCCAAACAATATCGAAAAATGACTGTTCTGCGAAGTACATTATTAGTGTATTAGGAGGGTTTCCTTATAGAATTCGAATGATAAACATCAACCAGTTCGTAAACTGAACTATTCGGAAACCGAACTACACGTATAAGAAGCTATGGGGTTTACACATGTGCTTTCAAAGACGTATGAAGCGATCAACGAATCGAAATTTTTCAACGAACCAAATGTGGGCGCTTTTTTCGCTGTATCCCTTTTGGAGTGCGCACTTCACTGCGCTTACAACAGGCCATGTAATAGCTTCAATGTGATGCCTGACGAGGAGAGCTATCTTTGTCAACTAAGTGGTAAAAAGGTAAAATGTACAGAAGAGGACGAAATGTCGATTGGCTATGGCTCAATTATTTACCAGATAAAGGTAGGTCTGCAAACCATCACAGCCTCCTTATAATTACGTAATTCTGATCAATCTTGAAGTGTATCACTTCGTGACTACATCGTTCGCAGTTAAAAATTATATTTGATTCGCTTATCCCGTTTCTGATCGATGAAGTCCAACGTGTGAATTTCGCTGAGGATTCAATATGTGATGGTAATGATGTTCGTAGAGTAGGCCTCTAGAGCCTGACACGGCAGGGTGAAATTATTTTGGAATCGTCCGTTATTTTTCTATTCCCTAGGATAAACGCCAAGTGTATTTTCAATTAGGTGAACGCATTCAGATCATTCCGCCAATAAAGATGAGATTAGGGAGAGCTGATGTATTTTACTATGTTACTTCAATAAACAGACTTGTTTCTATATACACTGACCACCCACTACCATTTTACCGCGTTGTGATTTACCGCCGACTAAGTCGGAATAGTGCCTTTATTGTAGAGTACAACGGTTCCTTCTACAGGAGGAATACTTACATGCGTAAAAAGTTCTTCGAAACCTTCATGGTTGTCATCATTTTCGGTAAGCGCTTACCAAAATATCTACTGTACGATTTCACGAAAGGTAAATTGGCTGGACAAATATTAGTGTCCGATAGTGATGTTTGCATGCACTCTCGATATAGATACTTAAGAACCGATTTTTCCTTGTCGGATAATTTAAAGGCGGTATTTTTTTGTCGACTGAACTCTCTTTTTGATGCAGCACTAACACTTTATGATTATCAAATATTAAATAACGGTACCTACACCCAAATGGTCCTTGAAAACTCCACCAAGTTGTATCACGGTAATGCGCGAGTATTACGAAGTTATAACAGCAGATCGCTTCGGTTCGTTTACGGAACTGATNAGTAGATCCAGGTGGTTCGGTCGCCGCGTCACTATCCCAGCTATAGGTGGGGGCGCAATAAGATATTCAAGATGGCGGCGGTGATTTTTCCTCCGGGACTAAATCCCAAACCCAAGTCTCGCAATATCTCGCGGGATTTGGTCCCGGTGTTCCGGTTGCCAAACAAACATGGCCGACACTGTTCTCACTGGACGGCTTCTGGCCTTTGGAAACTTGCATGGATAACTTCTTTATTTCTCATCCGAATCAGCTGAAACTTGGAGACTTTATTTAAAAACAATACATACATCATTTAAAGTAAAATTTAGTTCATTACATTGTTTTAGAAAGCATTGGACGGCATTGGACGGCACTGGACGCCACTGGACGGTATTTAGGATGACCCCTACCGTAGTGTAGCCTAACTCCCATCATCACCCAAAAGTTGTCTAGGCCTAGGTCGTCAACTATATCACTCAGATGAGCTGGCATAAGCTTGCTAAGGCCGAAAACTTTTGTGGAGTTAAAGTCCACGAACATCCACAGTGTTTTCCAAACAAAGAAGGGAAACACTGACATTTGACAACACTGGCAGATGTTACACCAGCTTCTTTGGGCCGATACGCCGATCATCAGTCACCCACTCGCTCTTCAATATCTCTGCAAATACTCGGAATATTGACGTGAAACTACAGAGGGTTATAAAAATACATATTTTCTATCTACAGATGTGATTACATTGTAATGACGCACTTCAATTTCTTGCTGTTCAAGCGTATTTATCAACTTTCCGTAATCGGTGGTTTCTTCGGCCGCCATGTTAAATTTCGCTGCTAGTTCCGCAGAAAAAGTCAATAATTTTTACCTGTCAAAGATAAAAATATACTACCTGCATAGAAATCCTGGTCTTCTAATTATATCTTTGTTTTCTATGTCAAAGTAATCAAATTCAATTTATTTTGTGCCTTCAAAGAAAAAATTTTGAATATTGTCCAATCGTATTGCAGGAAAATGCACCGGTCAGGTGAAACGTGAGCATGTAAACAAAGCCTTGCAGGTGCTTTTGGCGCCTGCTCCTAAATCTGATTAAAATACACCACCTTATTCAATTCCGATTTCTGAAAACAGTATTCCATGGGTAAGATAAGATAACAGGGGTCCATTTGGCACCATTTTCATTGTAATCAGGGTTGTAGATTTTGAGTATGCAGTAAATGTATTTTTGACTTTTTGGTCATGTTCAATCATGTCAATGTTGGATGGTTTCTCCCTGGCCTTTAGGCCTACTTACCATCATCACTCAGGCTCCTGCAGTTGCATCAGAACTTTTTAATTTCTGTACCTGTGGTGCTGTTACTTATGTTAGACTCAACGAATGTAGATTTCCACCGGTACGGTAGGCCGATGATATGCCGAGAGTCTATGTCATCTTTTTCAGCCACTGAAGACATCTCGCCATACGAAAATTCATCAGGAGATGATGTTGGGAGTTCAGATGACGATGAAGCCTCTGGATCCAACCGCAGCACACCTGCTAAACTCGTCGCCAAACACGCCATCACGGGACGTGGCATTACACTGGTTATGCTCATGCAGGATGGCATCATAGAACCTGGTACAGGTCTACTGACAATAAGCTACTTGGTGGGTATCCCAGATCAGGGGCATAAAACATAATGTAAAATTTCCCTTAAACTATTGTTCCAAACAAAAGATAACGGAAATTTTACGCTTTTAAAGATGTTTCATGCATACGGCGCCTGTCTTCCATCCTGCAAAACAGTGCCTCCCCCATTTGTCCAATTCAGCGCAGTTCACCTGTTATTGAGGTGTCTGATAATTTCAGGCCATATCTGACGGAGGTGACCAATATATTTCAGGGTAAAAAGTTTGTAGGCGATCTCTTACCAGATGGTAAAATAAAATTCCAAGAGAATGGAGAAATGTTTAATTCACCAAGCGCTTGGGCAATCCATTGTAAAAAGATAGTCAACCCCCAGAAAAAGTCAGGCTGTGGATGGGCGTCCGTGAAGTACAAGGGGAGAAAGTTAGATGCTTATAAGACAACATGGTTCCGCAAACAAAACCCAGGGAGCTTTCTCAATAAAGTTATACAGGTAGGAGAACCTTTTTTCATGAATTTTGATACAGAGGCCAGGACTTAGATCCTTTGACAGTTGTAGGCCTACATGTATTTGGTTCTTTTGGACAAAATCTTTTTCTTGGGTAGGTAATTCATGGTAAAATATAATTTGTCCAGAGTTATAATTTAAACTTTAAATTTTGTTTTCTTTAGCCACCTACCTCAACTCGTAAACCAGAAGGTTTAAGCAGTAAATTAGAAGCCATGAATAATGCCAATAATCACAACAATACAAGTGAGTCGTCACAAAACCAAAATGGAGATTCGGATAAAAATGGTCTCAGTGATACCTCAAAACCTCAGAATGGAACAAAGTCACCAGATTCGGAGTCGAAGAAAAGGTTGGTGGTCGTTTCTTTATACTTAGGCCACATAAAAAAAATCTTTAGTTTAGCATCAGTCATACTTGTAAAAAGTGAGGAGGGAGGAGGTTTTTTTTTTTTTAATACTGAAATGGACTGTGATCATCGAAAGACATGGTATATACCGGTCTTTAAAAGTCTTTAAAAGTCCATAAATTTGAGATTTTGATTTTATGGCCATTAAAAGTCTTTAAATTTTGTCCATTTTGCTTAGAGGTCATAAAAAGTCTTTAAATCTTAGAAACAGTCTGGTCATAAAAATCATTAACTAAGTACTGAGATGCCAGGAAATCACGTCTACAGCACTCTAGATTTCAAAATTTTCTGGGGGAGGACCCCCAGACCCCCCCCCTTGACACAGGGACCATTGCATGATTGGTACACGCCTGCAACAACTGCCTTCAGCAACCCTGACTCCCCTCTCTGCCAGAAATCCTAGCTGCTCAATGTGTGAATCATGTTTGTCACCCTTCATGCTCCCCCAGAAATACCTGAAACAAGTCCTAAATTTAGATCAACTTACCGTAGTCATTAAAAGTCTTTAAAAAGGTCATAAATTTCATGCTTAGGTGAGAGTATATACCATGGAAAGAGAGCTTGGAAGCATTGCACCATTTACCATACAATAGACAAATCCTTATTAACTCGAAAATGGTTTTTATTCAAAAAAATACATATCTGAGTCACCCTGGAAAAGGCATGTGTAGACAAGAAACCACACTTTTTGACAGAGAACATATAATGTGAGGAAAAATTGAAGAAAAAAAATCGAAAAAAAATTTTTTTTTGAGGCGGCAAGAAAATTCGAGGCGGGCGCTGATGCTAAACTAAAGATTTTTTTAATGTGGCCTTACTTGTTCTTTGTCTTATACCATACATCACCAAGTATTGTCTAAGCAGGAAGAAACCAGAGTATTAGAAAATAAATCCTGTGAAAAAAACTAGAAACCAACGAACCCTCGAATTGAGGTGGAGAGGCCAGAGTTTCCACTCATCAAATATTTTTTTCTTTTTCCAGTGAAAAGGATGAACAAGGGAAAACAGCTGAGCCTGGGGAGGGTAAGCAGACATTAACAAGAAATTGGTCGAATAGAAGTCCTGATTTCAGAGGTCAAAATAAAGGGACTTTACCTCTCCCATCTATGCCCATGCTGAGGAACAGTCCTCTTGGTTAAAGTGTCAGTTATAGGAAAGTTTCTCTGTAGGTCTTGGATCAACCTCTCCTATTCTGTATCCACTGTTTTATTTTCCAGTCCTGGACCTGTCTATGTCAGGCCCGTACAGACAACCCACACCAAACTCCAGAAAATCAGTCAACTACACCATGTTAGGGCGGCGAGAGCTGAGCAGGTATACAAAACCAAAGTAGGTGATTGATACAAACCCATGGTGGCATGTCCTCTTGTATTGCATTTTCACTCAAGTCAGAAATAATGAAATTAATAAATAAATAATGATTTGAAAACGAGAAAAATGTTAGCCTACGTCATTTTGAATATTTCCTCTCCTTTTTCAGGGACCCTCAGACCCTTGTTCAATGTGCCAGATTCCAGGACTTCGGAAAACTTCAACCATTCACCATATCATTCCAGACAAACTCACTCTTACTCATGGTAGGTTGTTAGAAAGTGAATTCACACTCTTATTTCTGTTTGGACATGAAATAGAAGTCGGGCCCAAAGGTGAAAGACATTGCTTCCTACCAGATTCGAACCCACGGACCCTCGCATAAGGCATCAATCGCCAGCACTAAGGGGCAGCACGCCTTAACCACTAGGCTAAATCCCCATCTTCAAAAAAAGATGGTTCAATGGCCTGTGTTTAAACGAGGCGTCCATAAGTACCCTGCCAGTAGCCCAAACAATCTCCGAACCCAAACAGTTTTATGTTATGCGAGGGGTCACATAAAGGAGATACAAGTGTAGAATATGAACTTGAATATGAACTGTTTGGACTTGAAATAATAACAGGTTTCTAAGGTGAAAGACAGAGCTTCCTAAGGGCTCGAACCCACGGACCCTACATAAGGCATTATTTCTGTTTAAAGGCGATTTTCATGCCAGCCTGGCATTCTAAATTTGACACGCCATCTACTGTACAACTAAGAGCCGTCAGAGTGGTGCAGTGAAAATATCACAGCTGTCACCTCTGAGGTTCCAGGGCAGGGTTTCCGCCCAAAAAAAAAAAAGGGTACGGACCAAACAAAAATTTTTCGAAAAATTTTTTGAAAAAAAAAATTTTTGAAAATTTTTTTGGTTGATTTTTTAAAACGTTTTAAACGATGTTTGGTGCCATTTTAGGCATATTTTGAAGCATAAAATCCCTGGGCCGGTAATGCCGGTTGTTTGGTTTCGTCCGGCATGTCATGGAAAAATGGTTACCCAACATTTTTGAGGGTACGGATCCGTACCCTGGAAAAATTTAAGGGTACGGAATTTTACCCTCTGGCGAAAACCCTGCAGGTTCAATCCCAGTGGAGCCCATTCTTATGTGATAGAGAGGGTGACTCTCTTTGACGGCACAGGTTTTCTTCCGGAACTCCGGTTTCCTCCTGCGGTATATTAATCCACCAGGTGTTGTCTGTAGAGCTAATAATCACATACAGTATTTCATGGTGTTTTGTTTCCAGGATTACCACTGCCACCTCACCACCAGTGAAGTCGTCGGATACTTGGCTGGGAAATGGGATCAAAACTCACAACGTAAGTCTCAACACTTACTTCTAGAAAAGTTAGCAAATGCTTTTACTTAAGATTTGAACAGCGAGGGCAATTGTAAATGTACTGCAAAACCTGGAGTAAAAGCATTTGCTAGCTTTTATGAATACCAGCCGATATTTGTACATCAAGAAAATTTGTAAGTTTGTAAAATGTGCAGCGAAAGTTTGATCTTGTTCAAAATCGTCACTTATGGACGTACTGGTATGATGTGTTTTTCAGATTTAACCATAATTCAATCGTTTCCATGCCGGTGTCGACTCGGGGATCGGGAAAACTATGTCATCGTAGAGGAAGAGGTAAGGAGAAAAAAAGATGCTGTGGTTTTAGCCAAAGTAAAAAGTTAGTTTTACTATCATTTTGTGTCTTTTTTTGTGCTCTATATATGTTGGATATCTATTGTTTTAGCCAGTGTTCAATGTTTCATGGTAGAGAATGCCAAAAGTTGACGTGACGAATGCTTTCGGACTGTATAGCAATGGAAAGCCTATGTAGTTGAAAAACCCTGCTAACATCTAACGTGCTCTCACAAACACCTGTAGCTATGCACGAAGACAGGATGAAGATGACGATTTTTCCTTCTGTACGTTTTTCAGATTCGTCAGAATATGGAGCGACGGGGCCTGACGTTAGTCGGCTGGTACCATAGCCACCCAGAATGTCAAGCAGACCCTTCACTCAAAGACATAGAATCCCAGTTTGAGTATCAGATCTGCCTCAAAGGCATGGGAAGCTCATATCATCCGTGTATTGGTGTTATTTGTTGTAAGTAGAACATCTTGAACCCTTTTAGCCCCAGGCATGAAATATTTCATGATTTTTGGAGAAAAATGTGCGTAATTATGGACAGTTACATGTATCTCGTATCCTACATATTTTTCCAGCTACCTACAACCCCGGCAGAACGGAGAAGACCTCAAAAGTCCGTGCATTTTGGGTCATGCCACCTCTCGAATTGACAACAATTGATTACAGTATTCCGATGGAGATGTCGTTTAATGAAAACCAAGATTCACATTTATCTCCTGAGGTCATTAATGAAATGGTAAGTTTAGGACACTCGTCTAAAGGACCTTGATAGGCTAATGGTTACCATGGTTACTGGTATCACATCTGCTTAGCAGGTGACAAGTCCTGAGTCCAAATCCGTGGCCATATTGGATTTATCATCCCTGGCTCTTCAGTCCATCGCATGAGAGATCATTAAGCCGTTGTGCCTTGTACCTTGTGCCTTTGCAAGGGCAAGTAAATGAGGAACACGAGTAGTTGAGCTGTCCAGGGCTAATAATGCTTTGGTTTTGGCCCTGATGGAGAATACAATAGTCTATCTCTGTATTATGAAGACGAACTTGACTTTTCAGAGATGGTTGACTGATTTTTACCGAGGTGCTCCTGATTTGATCCCCTTTACCAGTCCTTGGCAACATACCACCACATATCTTGAGAAGATTAAGGTACGTCATTGTCTTAACTTTTGCTGTGCTGACACCTCAGAGTCAGAGTGGCATAGTGGGTGCACCAGTGCCTGTCACTGCTGTGGATCTAGGTTCATTCCCCAGTTAAATCTGTCGTTCATGTGATAAGGAGGGCAACTCTCCTTGTAACTCTCCTTACTGTCTGTGTAGATTTCCTTGGGGCACTCCCGATTCCTCTTGCTGTACATTCCATTTCGTGACATTACATCGCCGTCTTGCCTCTAATCACGATTGTAACTGTTCCCTTTTTAATTTCACATGAAATTGTCGTGTTTATTTCAGGCTTCCTTGTCTAAGAGGCTTCCAAACGACCAAGGGGAGGGGTCATTTCTTGACTCAGTACACATCCTCCTTACTCAGTACATGTGAGGACATCATGATTATCAGTCTCTCATCTGATAGTGGCAGCTTTTGATCCCAACAGACTTAATCCAAAATGCTGGAGGAAACAGGAGCAGGCAGAAATATGACTTGTCCTCGTAGCTTCTTCATGTTCATTTGGAGAATTACATTCCGGTAAAAAGTTGTATTTTACCTGATTACCTCATTCCAGTTTAGAAATATGCCATGTTTTGATACCCATGGAGACCAATTGTCGTATGCCCAAATTCAATTTGTGGGGGGGGGGGGAAATTGAAACCTTCCAGAATATGATGAGATATTCAGCGTCAAGTTCATGGTCACATTGGGTAAGCATTCCAGAATATGATAAGATACCAGTGTCAGGTTCTAAGTCATATTGGGTGAGCATTTCCCCAGAATTGCTAGTAATTTTTGCCAGTTACCATTACAGTTGAAAAGTTGCAAAAGTTCAGACCGCTTAATATATTTACCCGGAACTGTGAATACTGTTAGTTTCAGAGAATTTGGGGCTTTGTCTAAATTCATCAGCATTTTTGTATCGAATCATGTTTTAGGCCTGATTATTCAAAATTTCTACTGTCATTGTAAAATATTTTAAGATATTTTTCGTGTCTGGCCATTACTTTATTGATTTTGGGGCCATATTTGGTTGCAAAGAAACCCACAGCTGATACAATCAGTATTTTTGTGACTGAACAAAAATTTATCAATGTTACCCTACACTGTACGAGAGATCTCATTACAAGCGTGATCTTCAAATGAGAATTCATAAAACTGATACAGCGTTTCAATTCAGGTCTCGATTTTACAAGCGTAGGTATGGGTTGGAGGCACTAACAGTGCATGCTGGGACTTTAAAATTACCTCATTGCAGGCCGCATTGTGGCGTAATTGCATTCATCTCTTGGGGCAAAATTAGGGTATTCTTATAAGTGAGGCATCCGGACTACAGAGGTCAAAATGAAGAGGGTCAAACTCTCTTTGTACATGACCTCATCTTACCCTGACAAGTGTTCCTATCACTCCTACTCTTGCGCAATCCAATGAAGGGAGTGTAGGTCAGAGGGTGAAATGAGTGTAGGCCTTGATACTTCAACATGACATGACCTAGGTCAATGTTGTGTTCTACATGTAACTTCTGACGAAGTCAGGTTTAAATGTGCGAAAGTGGCAAGGGGGGGCATTCGGTTTACACTGTATTCGGAATCTATTTCCTTGGAATTAAGCAGAAGTGTCCAGATTGGAGAGGTGTCCATAAAGGGGGTCACACTCTATCTTCTGCACTACCCAAAGGGGCATGGTTACTCATACTAGTCTCCTAGTATTGAAGGGTTACTGAATACAGAAAAATACTGTGGGGTTGCTACCGACTAAACTATTCTTTACTTTTCTGTAATGTTATAACTTACAAAGCATCAAGATTCGTGGAGAGATCTTTCTGTATATAGTTGGTCTGTGTCAGTAATTAAACTTTAGATGAGCATTTTTACATGCGTGAGATTATATTATGAGTATTTACGCGGTTTAAATCCAGTTATTATGTGTTAGTTCAGAGGCTGACGTTTTCATATATATTTTTACACATTCCAGGGCTGATTTATTTATGGTCAGCGCCCCCTGTGTTACCTAAGGATTTTGTTTAAAAAATGGCCAGCATTCGACTTAAGCTCACGTTACGGGGTATTGTGGAGTAACTTAGCTGTTTTGCATTCATAATTTAAGGACAGTGGTGGAAGGATTGAAGAGGCTGGATATTTGGGGGGTCCCTCTTGGGGCCTACATCTTGACGACCGATTGACGGCAACAATTGCAGTAATTCCAAATATGCTATTGTTGTGTTACCCTGGGGAGTGCGGTGGCATTTATGGATTAAGCGGCACCATTGAACTGGACTCTAGAGAGACCAAGACCCTTAATCCTGTGACAAACAATGCAGGGGAGACATCAGGAGAGTGGGGGCATTGGATTCTATCACACCAGGAGCTAAGGGGGTCGTACTTGAAGGGAAATGTCTGCTAAGGGAGGTTTTACTTTATATAAATATACATGTAAAAGCCCTGTCTTTTTATCATTACACATTTTGGTCTCATCGTTGAGAAAGTCATCCAAAAATTGAATTTACAGAAAATGACTCGTTGCTGGTTTTCTAATGGTTTGCTCAAGGGTGACATTTTGAAGCAGGTTTGGTCTGCGAAAATTAATATCAACGAATCTTTGTTAGACTTTTTGAGCTTGTCTGCTAAAAAATATCAAGGAATCTTTGTTAGATATTTTGAGCTCATCTGCTAAAATAAATATCAAGGAATCTTTGTTAGATATTTTAAGCTCATCTGCTAAAATATATATCATGGAATCTTTGATACTTTCCAAATAATGGAATTGTTTTGCACTGCATTCCAGTCGGCAAATTACATGTAACCTGATACGTTTTCATCATTCCTGAATTTTAGTTGCATATATTTTGGTCAATATTTTACCAGAGGATATTGATAACTAACTCTATGTTGTTGATATGTTTTTATATTTCGTCTTGTCCCTTTGTTGTTGATATTTATGTAAATGTGCATGCGAATATTAAATCAGGCATTTCCAGATTATAAATCTGGGATTTGTTTTAAATAATGTCGTCAGCATTTTAAAAATGAATTCTTTAAAATCTGATTATGACCTGGGTTAGAAGTGGACAACACAAAAATTGGTTCTAGGAAAATTGGTACCCAGAAAATTGGTATAAAAAATTGGCACTGAAAATTGGTACCCAGGAATTGGTACCAGACATTTGAACTGCCTCAAGGATATTTGACGTTTTACGTTGTTCAGTATCGTTAGGCCCATTCGTCCGACCCATCATGCAGTATTCTTGTTTTATTTGCAACAAATACTGCTGAGACAAAAAACAAGTATTAGTCCTTCAAAATCATATTCTCAATCCTCAACGACTGTTTCTATTTAAATTTTCCTAAATCATTTATAGATTAATTTGCTCATGCTGAACACAAAAAATGGCTACCTCATACAATACAGGGGAAAACAAACACAAACTGCTCCTTGTTGCCCTTTGGCTTCAAGTTACTTTGGCTTCAAGTTAGAGCTATGAACTGCCGTTTGGTGACAACAATCTCTTTGGCTACAAGTTGCCCTCTGGCTAAAAGTAGCTCTTTGGCTAAAAGTAGCTATTTGGCTACAAAGCTCTCTGCTTGGCTACAAGTAGCTTTTTGGCTACAAGCATCTCTTTGTTTGGCCAAAAGAAGCTCTTTTGCTAAAAGTAGCTCTCTGGCTACAAGTAGCCTTTTGGCTACAACCATCTCTTCGACCAAAAGTAGCTCTTTGGCTAAAAGTAGCTCTTTGGCTACAAGTAGCTCTTGGCTACAAGTTCTCTTTGGGTACAATACGGTTTGCCTGGAAAGATTCATTTTTATAGCCAACCAAACAAACTGGGGAGGAGGTTTCGGGGAAATTTCAGGTACAGGTACCAGGAAAACCAGGGAATTTGTAGCCAAATGGTAAACTATTTGTGCACCCCTTGATACCCAAAATGTTAGCATGTTCAAATCCCTTAACTCTCCCATCCACCTCGAACTGTGGAGTGGATCTTATGTATCCACTCACGGGGTCATACATGCAGATGGTATATGGACCATGCGACCTTCATCACAAACCGCCACCAATATTCCCTTATCAGGGGTCACAGCCAGATGTATTGACCTTGATGTGGGTTTTGAACTTTTGTTGCTGGACCCCTGATGTGGTAAACGCCCAATGGTGTCAATACCCGTCAATACGCAAGTGCTTTTCGACCCGTAGTCAAACTTCTCATCTTTCTGAATTGTGTAGAGCACATGGGGCGTTACCGATGCTCGATTACTACAGGGTGGTCCAATGAAAGAACTGCTAGGCCTAAACGTTTGGGAAATAGGCCTTGTGGTGTTCAATGCTTAGAAATTATCAGGTATTTCTCTCTAAATTCCAACTCATCTTTTGTCTATTAAACAATGTTAGCTACTCGTTACCATTCCTTCACGTCTTAGATCTGTATGTATACTGTCAAAATAGAAATAAACATACCATGTATGTCGTCCAAGTTTTACTTGCTTGGTTTTCTCATTACACTCATTTGAGTGGTTTTCAGTCACGAGTCAATATCTGACCTGAGTTCTGTCGGCACTAGCAAGCTCGTACACTGCAATGGATAGAAATCGTATCTCAGAGCATTAAGGCTGAGTTCACATAGAGGGTATACGGTGTACGCTGGCAAACAAAGTATTCGTGACCAAGAAGCCATCCTTAACTCAGGTTTCTGTATACCTCTATGTGAACTCGGCCTTCGTGTCAAAGACGTAAAAGTAGCATGCAAACAAATCTGTGTCGGCAAGACCTGACTGGAAATGTCACAGACGTAAAAGTAGCACACAGACAAATTTGTGTCGGCAAGCCTGGAAATGTCACCGACGTAAAAGTAGCACACAGACAAATTTCTGTCGGCAAGCCTGGAAATGTCAGAGGTAAAAGTAGCTAGCACACAAAGAAATTTGCGTCGACAAGCCTGGAAATGTTCACAGGCGTAAAAGTAGCACACGTCGGCAAGCCTGGAAATGTCACAGACGTAAAAGTAGCACACAAATTTGTGTCGTCAAGCCTGGAAATGTCACAGACGTAAAAGTAGCACACACGTTTTGCTCATATATTTAACACTGCTTACAGAAATCTCACTGAGACTCCTATGGAAGCTATCAGCTTCATAGGTCCATGCTATCCTTGGTGTTGTTGCCCCCTACGTATAAAGTCAACCAAAAGACAGTCTTTATAAAATATGTTACAGTATTTTATTCTCTATATTACAGACTGTTTGATATTCACATTGACTGAATAATTACCAACACTCTTTCACAACCCCTCAATTATTAGTATATTACTGCTGTTTCAACCAGCGGAATCGCCTCATGAAATCACTTCTATGACGTAAATGTGACCAGCTCTAGCAAAAGTGGTGCTTGTCGCAAACGAGGAAGGGGTAATAGCCTTACAACACAACAGCTGAAATGTCTCTGCAGGTTGACAATAGTATGTGGACAGCAGTGATAACAGCTGAGTAAGCTGATGACCAGTGATGATTACTTGTAACAAGCACCCGTTTTTGCTGAGAGGGTCACAAGTTACTTACACCGACTCACATGGCTACTTCCTGAATATGGAAGTGCTTGTAAGCAAACACCAGTCTGGTTCCGCTGCCCCACGACAGATGGCGCATTTCTTCAGCCATCAAAGAGCGTCAGCGCCATCTGTCGTAGGGCAGCAGAATCAGACCAAACACATCCCAATGTCCTTGGGAGCTCGATCCATTCCAAGACGGCCCAGTCAACAAATACCGATATATGTAAATGTTAATTACCATATCATTATACATAGTCATTCAATTCAAAAACTGAAATATATAGTCTATATGTTCCAATCTGAACATCGTGCGTGCACCAAAACATTCGAAACAAAAAAAACAACGGGATATTTCATACCCATGCTTCATACAACCTAACACCAGGACCTAATTCACAAATCATGCAGATCAGTGAGGTGACTAGGTTAGTTTTCCCCGTGGCTTCCTTTTGCTGCCTCAGCACCTGTACAGCCCGTCCAATTTCAACGACCTTCACCCACAAGCGGTCAAGGTCAATGACCTTCAACTACACCTGAGGTCGAGGTCAAGGTCAGCTGACACCATACTGTCAAACTGAACATGATTTCTGAACTTTTACACTACCACTTGAATGACCTAAACACACACAACACTTCTCATTTCAGGAAATTAGTCACATTTTTATTTAAAACCACCGTCTCTGATACCACAGCAATTACTTAAATGACCTTCACCGACACAACAGTCAAGGTCACTGACCTCCCCTTCTTCCAAAGGGGAGAGATGAAAATGACAAGAATACGGTATATTGTATGGCGAGAGATAATAAATACTTTGTGAAATATAATAATACTTAAGTACAGTATACAATAAAGATTTGATCCCCTTCTTAACTAAGGACATCCTCATCGTCAAACCACATATCACAAGCTAATCAGGGCTGAAGCCAGCATAGGATAGACGGGGGAGCAAATGCCCCCAGCTGCCCTGAAAAAAAAGTTTTCCATGCAGATTTTGGCCGAAATACGGCAACAAGTTCAGTTTGCCTATCAGGGACCAAATGCCCTCAGCTTGATATGAAAGCTAGCTACGGCCCTGGCTTATGAAGTGTCCTTTCACTCTTTCAATATGTATCAAATTAACTTCAACAATATCAGTTCTTGTATAAGCAGTGTACCCAATGGAACTACTGGCTCCATACACAATAAACTTGAGTGTGAAACCTGAAGCCTACATGTGAGTTCCAGAAAGCGAATAGGTCATTGTCACAGCAACGCCACCAAAGTCAAATCAGACGTCATAACGCCATTTTGCCTGGGAACGAATCAAAAGACGTGGGTCAACAACACGGTGCCAAAACGGCATTATGACGTCTGGGTTGACTTTGACCCAATTCTTGTTCTGCAACTCATCTATAGACGGCGCTCCAAATACATGTAAAAATTTCCTCGAACAAGTTGTCTATGGGCAACCCGCCTATAGGAAACTGTGGGCAGCAGTTGGTGTCCCTGGTCTTCAGTATGGGTTGTCAGGATACTATAGTACGTTTAGGTCATCTGGAGCTCGATGGGCGGACCTTCGGTTGTCAGGCAGACCTTGGTATTGTTGGTGAAGTCTGGCTATTGACATGCGTTTTATTGACAGGACACTTCCAGCCAATCCCATGCCTGTGCCTGTGTTCAATTTCAAATCAAGGTCTAGTTGTATGTTCAATTTCAAACCAAGGTTCAGCTGGTTAGAAAACAATGTGCGTTGGACCGTTTAGAGTAAACCCTAAGTTCATTGTGGTCTGGTTACTCAGGGTTTGATTGACATACGCCCATCGAGCTCCAGATGACCTAAACGTACTATAGTAGTGGTGAATCGACCGTTGAGAGCAAACTCAAGTAAACTCTCAAACGGAGCACCAACTTGTGATAACAAGCGAATGAGAGTAGTCCTCAGCTGAGAAGGGGAGTATAATCTAAGTAGAGTTTCCAAGTTATCTTTATGAACCTTACGTCGTCTTAGATATGTACAGAGATGTACAGCAATTTATACATAAACATAAACAACAAGTGGCAGACGCACAGAACAATAATGGATAAAGATGATAGTAATGCATTGTTATACTCCATATTCATCAAAAAAAAATTGGCAAAGCATTTGGGACCATTGCCTTAATAAATTTCACGTGTGAAGCCCGATACACTCTGCCAACGTTTTTAACGTGCTGAAAAAGAGCTTACCAGATACATGTACACATACATGTAGATTACTGTTTGAAGGCAGTGTGTTGAATAAGGCTTACACGTTGATTATTTTTTGAAAGCTGTGGGCCCTAAATTAGCATATTCAGAAAATTTTGATCACATTTTGATCAATTTTTTCAATATGCTGAATAAAGGCTTACACGTTGATTACTATTTGAAAGCTGTGAGCCCTGAATTAGCATATTCAGCAAATTTTGATCAAGTCAAGAGTTAGAAACATCAAAATGGCAAATGTTTTGACAACCAGTGCTGGATACAACTTTACATACACAGCATGGATGGTTATCAACATCAAGAAAATGAAAAATTTTGTAAAAATTTCTGTTAGATATCTGTTGGCACAATATCTGAAAGATGACAGACGTTTATACATGTAACTTTAAATACCAATTTCAACTCCCCTTGTCCAGATATACCCTGGCAGTCTTTTTTGATGGTCACCAAATGAAGACAACTGACTAGTTTCAACCATCTTTACATTGCCAAGCTCACAGTGAGCTAATCTTTGTTGATTTTACCAAAACCCTCATTTACCCTCATCAAAGCCCTCATTTACAAATTATTGGCAATTCAGGGGTACCCAGCCTTAATATAGACGATTTCTACCGGTACTTCAAACTCGACACAAGCCACCAATTTAGTTTTGTTCTGTCAAGGCAAGCTTAAGCATTTCCACGAACGTTTTTACAGACTGACTCTTGTTTTTATAAGTAGAAAAATCACTTACTGATACCAGAATTGGTATTGGTCATTTATTGTGTGACCCGATCCAGCAAAAGCAGGCACTAGTGTCGCAGGTGATCATCATTGGTCATCAGCTTCCATGTACCGGTACTCAACTATTATCACTGCTGTCCACTGCTATTGTAAACGTGCACACGTGCATTTCAGCTATTGTGTTGTAAGGCCATTATTTACCCTTTCCTTGGTTGCGACCTGCACCTACTTTTGCTTGAGCGGGTCACATATAGTAATGTGGATCTCCAGTTTAATGGTACACACTATCTTCCAGGCCCTGTCTTAGAGGGAAGCAAGTCTCTGGCTTGAAGATTATGCAAATGTTGGACACTGACGGCTACATGCAGGCCATGTTATTTGACGCATTCGATGAAACCAGATTTGCAATGTTATACCTGTAAAGACGGACAGGTAAATTGTGAGGCAGTCTAGGAAAACCCACTGGATGTCGCCTTTGAGGAAAGTATTAATGGCCTTGGTGAAGCTGCACATTTCAATAGCTGAAATGTACTTCATAACAGGTAAACAGTAGCAGATCAATGCACAGGCAATCTGACAGCCCTTGTTGATCATTCAGTGACATCCGATGGGTTTTCCTAGACCGCCTCACAAATCTGTAAAATCCGCCGAATACGCCTGAAACTGACATGGCACAATATACCGGTATGCACTAAAAGCCTGAAGCAACGTCCGATAAACTGAATACGATGCTGACTATCACGAAGCTGGCGACAACGAAGGGCCGACGGTAGCATGCAGGATCAGAAAGCTGCCTCCTCTCTCATTGCTGAAAGGAGAGCAAAACAAATATACTGACAGTTTATAAAGAAGCGAAACAAAATGACACAATCGCAGAAGTGAATTGAGCAAGCAAAACTACCTACAGTAAACAGTAATGAAAGTGCAGTCCACGCTCGTTATACCGCCACAGACAATTGACTTTCTTGGTTGAAGGCATTTCAACATTGCCAACAACAATACCCTCGCTACACCGCCACTGGCGCCACGACGAGGGTGGACTGTACAATGGACTGGCCTCATAAACCCGTTCCATAGTGACACTGTCAACATCTAGATCACATTTTCTGATTACGCTGAGTACGGGCTTTTTTTACAAGTTGATCAATTTTGAAAGCCACGGCCTTGAATTGGCACATTCAGAAAATTTGATCATGTGAAATGGGCTCAAGGCAGTGACAGACCAAGTCCGACGTCAGGCATCAGAAATCATTTTGTATCGGTGCACTCCGTGTTACCTCGGCCTAGGTCTGTCACTGCCTTTACACGTAGATCCACTGCCGTATTGAGATGCTGCTGACTGTAAGTGTTGTGGATGACACGAATGGACATCTCCAGCGTGGTTTTGAGCAGAAAGATAGAGTATTAAGCATAGATTCTAAACTACAGACTTCATTTGTTGCAGCTAGAAACTACACGTAGATGATTTGAAGTTAGTAATGTACGGAGAAATACTGGTCTCTTGAAAGCGAAAGGAAGAAATGCACGTGAGTAATGGGAGACATTACTGCCGTTAGATGCCACCACCAGTTAGCGGTCCTAGAAGTCACGAAATTTGACGTCATAGAGCAGAAGTGCATGCCACAATGTCATCTATAATGATACGAGGCCGTGGCCTACGCCTACGTCAAATTTTGTGATGTTCTAGGTCCGCTAACAGGCAGCCTCTAACGTAAAGTCTCATATTGGGTGGGATATATATGAGAAATCATGTGAGTTTCAAAGTGAAGTATGTATCCTGTTGAAATGTTAGTGAACAAGATGGATCCCTGGCTGCATGCACAATCAGAACTTCGACATGCATCCCTACATGCACAGGTCGAGGGCCAGAATCGAGTCCGTAGTGACAACTCCACAAGTCGCCATTATTATAGGCCTACCTGTTCGATGATTAACCATATAAGTGTCAGAATGGACTTAGTTGCAAAAACCGCTCAAGTCAATATTATTATACCTGTTCATTTGAGTCTAATGAATTCTCCGTGTAGAACTCAGACAACACTTTCACCAGGTGGTCCTGAGCATTCAGACATTGTTCCATATCAATCGTGAGCTGCTTTACGAAGTCGTCTTTCTTTGCGTCCTCTTCGTGGAGTGATAAGTGGACGAAAAAGTCCTTCTTGTACGGGACAGACTTGAGCGCCACCTGGAAAATAGAAGATAAAAGTTGTGAGAAAAAGTACATGTAGAAGCGTTCTTTGTCAGGCTGCAGCTCTTCGTCCTAGATTTCTGACAAAATCGGTAGGCGGTCGGGCCTTCTCTATTGGCCCACCTGCTGTCTGTCAGCAAACATCTTGCCTCTTAATGATCAGGGGCCTGTTTCATAAAGTAACTTTAAGCTAATGGTACCATTAACTTCAGTGCATTTTCCATTTGGTTAAAGGTACCATTAGCTTAAAGTCACTTTATGAAACCGGCCCCAGGAATGCAAAGATTGATGAAGAATAAAACAGGCCATGTCTTCACACACACAGGAAATAGGCTGGGTATCATAGCAGCCCTTGATAACAGTTTATAATACAGGTAACATACCCGGCGGGTCATCACAAGTACAAAGATTAGTCAAGAATAAATTGAGCCGGGTATAACAACAGTCCTTGATCACACTTACATGTACAGGAAACATGCGAGGCCATTTTCATGATCACAAGTGTGTAGGTGATCATGATCACAAGTGTGTTGGTGATCAAGGATAAATCAGGCCAAGTATTCACAGCAGACCTTGTTGATCACATAGAGAAAATGCCAGGCCATTTTCATGATCACAAATGTACAGATGATCAAGGATAAATCAGGCCAGGTATTCACAACAACCCTTGTTGATCACATAGAGAAAATGCCAAGCCATTTTCATGATCACAAATCACAGATGATCAAGGATAAATCAGGCCAAGTATTCACAACAGCCCTTGTTGATCACATAGAGAAAATGCCAGGCCATTTTCATGATCACAAATGCACAGACGATCAAGGATACATCAGGCCAAGTATTCACAACAGCCCTTGTTGATACATAGAGAAAATGCCAGGCCATTTTCATGATCACAAATCACAGATGATCAAGGATAAATCAAGAAAAGTATTCACTACAGCCCTTGTTGATCACATAGAGAAAATGCCAGGCCATTTTCATGATCACAAATCACAGATGATCAAGGATAAATCAAGAAAAGTATTCACTACAGCCCTTGTTGATCACATAGAGAAAATGCCAGGCCACTTTCATGATCACAAATCACAGATGATCAAGGATAAATCAGGTCACGTATTCACAGAAGCCCTCTCGTCTATCACACACGCACGGGAAACATGCTAGGCGCTTTTCACGATCACAATCGCATACCTTGTAAATGATCAAGGATAAATCAAGAAGTCTGAGCAGCTCTTGATCATATACTTACCTTGTACACAGTATGAAAGCAAACATGTTGGGCCATCCTTACGATCACAAAATAAAGATTGATCAGGACTAAAATCGATATTGACGGTATCGTACTTACAGCGAACATCCCTCGTAACACCCACCCATGGAATGGTTTTAATGTTCGGGAATACGCATTGGTCACGCACGTCGATAAATCATCATTGGTACTTATTACAAACTCCTTCAAAAATTCTGTGATAAATTCTACGGACCTGAAAAATGAAAAAATCCAGGGATGATTCCCTTTGATAGTGTGGTACCGGTATTCCCAACCGGTTCTGGCAGGTTGCTCCTACACTATGGATCATGTGGCCTCTTCTGGCACACGCTGTCAAAATAGCGAATTTTTCGACAGAACACCGCAGCTGAATGACTTTTTACCTTTTCAGCCACAGTAACGCCACCGTTGCAGAAGTTGATAAGTGACTCTGTTTTGTAGCAACCTCGTGGAGTACAATACTTTGTAGCGTGGGAAAATTCTCAGGATTTGAGGAATACTTCATGTGGATTTTCTGAAAACGAACACAGAAAAATCAAAAGTAATCACACAGTTTATTCACAGAAAGAACAAGTTTTTGGAAAGTCAATGCATGGGAAAGAGGTATTACATCATGATAATGTTTTGTGTTCACTGTATGTATGTGCAACAGTCTTGTCTAACGAAATGCCATTTAACTCAGAACATGTTGATATTTTTTCTACCACAGATAGGCCTAACGCCACAAAGAGGTCTGACCACATGCGAGGTACATGTAATGGGGTCATGTACCGATCTGTAGAGGCTATGCACTGACGTCATCAAATGACGTCATCAATGGGTATGACGCCACGTGTTGGATGGAAAATGGACGGAGCACGTGGTCAGATGCACTGCGTCAGCATGTCACAACATTCTATCCAACATGGCATCACCTCGCTGACGACGTCACGTACATAGCCTCTATAACATATCCGCACGTTCAAAATATATCGAGTATTAAGATTAACCCTATTTGGTCTGATAAAAGTGCAGAACTTGTTCCATATCAATTGTGTCAGAGTTCAATCGGAGACCAGACATGCCAGAAGTTCACCAAGATTATAACGAGAGATTTTCAAGTTCACAAGTTTCTATCGGTACATCTGATGGTCACGAGCAGTTCTTACCCTGATATTTCCAGATATGTCCAATTTCACTGGTGCAAATGCTGTCGCCCCTAATTTA
Source organism: Notospermus geniculatus (assembly GCA_002633025.1). Classification (NCBI taxonomy): domain Eukaryota; kingdom Metazoa; phylum Nemertea; class Pilidiophora; order Heteronemertea; family Lineidae; genus Notospermus; species Notospermus geniculatus. The sequence continues at coordinate 8,340 of NMRB01000938.1, read as the reverse complement.
TCTGAAAATGATACACGACAGTCAAAACAGATGTCTAACCGTAGACAGATGAACTGACAGACAGACAGACAGACAGACAGACAGACAGCCAATTTGAAGCTTCATAACCCTTTGAATAAGCTTACACTACGGTGTGGAGTCCACCACAGGCTACTGTCCACCTGTGTGGGTCTTTTACTCAAAATTTGACACTGTGGAAAAGGCTTAAATGTACAATAATGGAACTTATACAATGTGCATTTACTTACCAAATATGGGCAAAATGTTTCGACAGGCATCAAGGAATGGTAAGACTGGAATGCCACTGTCTGGCAGTGGTACAACATCACAAAATCTGCAAGATTAGAGATTACTAGCATGATACCCGTGGCGAGCCATATTCACAGGATGCATGTGGCCAGATGATGACATAAGGAGTAAAAAAATATAATGCCACCGACTTAAGGACCACTCCCATGTCATTCTCAACATTCCCTGTGAAAATGGAGTAGTTACCGGTTGAACTTAAAGTGCCACCGTCAATTATAGTATTCATCGTTTCCATGACGTGACTCCGACAGTGTCCGCCATTGCTGAGGTCGCCGTAATGATGCAAAGCTGGTGGGCAAAATGCATTGCTGATGATGCAAAGCCGGTGGGCAAAATGCGCAATGTCACAGAATGATGTAGGCCTGGGCCTACGTCATGGAAACGATGAATATAGCACTTTCTACTGCAATACAGTCTCAAAGTGCTTTCACAAAGTGCTTTCACTATCCTGACAGATGTCAGAAGCTCTTACTTTGTAGTCATATCGGAAAAAAATGTCGGGATTTTGCCGTCCTTGTGGTGTATGTCGCCATTTTTATGAAGTGCGATTGGTACCAATGGTGTGGTCAGCCATTTTTCATGATCGGGTAAAATATCGTTCGGTGGAGGGCCAAAACGATCATCGCTTCTTTCACTCGTATCGGATTCTGAATTCCGCTTCGGCCGATCTGGTTTGTCACCTATTGTCTGAAGCATTCGTTGGACTTGGACTTTAGTTCCTGAGGAGATGTAGCTGAAAAATACAAAATGAAGATACTTTGAATATTACGGAATAAAATGGCTGATGTTTGAAATTTGTGTGCTTACCTGGGTAAGCGATGAGACCGAGAAATATCGGTGTAGGTTTTCGACGGGGTGATTTCTGATGATATATTTATGACCCGCTCCAGCAAAAGCAGGCGCTTGTCGCAACCCAGGAAAGGGTTAATGGCCTACACAAATAGCTGAAATGTACGTCTCTGCAGGTTGACAATAGCAGTGGACAGCAGTGATTTGTATTTGATTTTTCCATCAGGGTAGAAGCCGTAGCATTATTGTCCCTGGTAAATAAGGAAGAGGCCATCTCAAGCTACTCATGTTCCTCACTTGGATGGGGTATTTTACTTGCCCTTGCAAAGGCACAAGGTACAAGGCACCACGGCTTACTGTCCCATGCGACGGACGTGAAGAGCCGGGAATGAAATCCCATATGGCCCGGGCTAGATTCGAACCCGAGACGTGCCGCTTGCTAGCGGACGTGATAACCACTAGGCTATCACGGCTCCTCATTTTTGTGAATGAGGAGCACGTCCAACAATTTGGTGGCCGGGTACCCGTAAATAAATAGGATAGGATTTATTGTACTTTGTTGATTCCTTACCGAAAGTTTGAATATGGAATGTACCCGGCAAGTATAAACATCACAACAAGAACCACCGCGATGAAGAAATATTTTCCATGCCGAAAGTATGGAGTCATATGCAACTTGATGTTGATCGCTGACCATGATTTTTGAACATTCGTCATCATGATTGCACGTAGAATGGTATTCATAGATATAATATTTCAATGTTAAGGTAGGAGATTTATCCAGAATGCTTCCTCCTAGCCGTGACACATTTGTTGAAATCGAAAATGTCCTAGCCACAGTAATGGGGAGAGTGCGTTCAGTTTAGCAAAGACAAACATTCTTGTCCTATGTTGACTACCGACAAGACAAAGGCTTTCAACATGTAAGGCATTACCTCACAATCAGCTGGTCAATGTAGACTTTGGACACCGGCTCTTATGATGTATGTCTTTGACAATGATCACCAAATTCATCAAGATTATAGTTATCAGATTGTACACTCATGAAGTTTGTTCACTCACATAGGTAATGCATGGTGTGTCCTGTTATAGAGCTGACCCTTGTATTGGAGAGTCAAGTCTCATTCAAACTGATTTTTAATCAGATTTTCTGGACATGCAAAATATTGACTTTCCTTCAGTGTTAATATTGGCAATCGTAGAGTGCCGCCATCTACACTAAGGAAGTGCAACTAGGGTTCACGCTGGCGTGTAAGCGCAGCTTGTATTAACCTCATGGCCGACTCTCAATAGAGATGTGCACCGTAAAGCAATGTTAACGGGGGAAAATTTTCATGAAAATTGCGAATTGCTGCGGCGCTCTCTAAATTTTTTCTTCGCGAATGCAAATTTTGTTAGCGGGGAACAAAATTTTGACTATTATTGACTTTTTAAGGAGGACACATACCCCCTGCACCCCTGCTGGCGGAAACACTGAGTAACTCTGACAGCGTAGGTTTCCTCCTGCTCTACATAATGTTCACCACATGTTGTCCTTGCTAATAATGCCACACACAAACTCTTGACTCAATATTATTTAACCATCAACATACTGGGGAAGTCAAGTGTGATTTCAGCACAATGCATGTTCAATACCCACTCTTTGCGTATCAGGTGGTACATGTAACTCAGTCATCCAACAGCTGTAGGTATTAGATTACAACCAGCATATCAATCTGATACTCAACATAATTTGGAATAAAATGTCTGCGATGCAACTGAGCAGGTGATTTTCCGTGTCAGATATGGGTCATACACTTTTTCTCGCTATACATGTACATGTACGTTCAAAAGTTCAGCCACGTTCCAACATCTCTGCATACCTTTCGCATGAGTATTTGCCATTTTTAGTGTTAAGTGCTGTCACAAAATAGACATAAAATTTCTCCAAAAACTTGTCTCGTGGCAGAGAAATTCACTGCTTATTTGTAGCCCGATCCAGCAAAAGTAGGTGCATGTCGCAACCGAAGAAAGGGTTAATGGCCTTACAGCACAATAGCTGAAATGTACGTCTCTGTGATAATAGTTGAGTAAACTGATGACCAATGATGATCACCTGTGATAAGCGCCTGCTTTGCTGGAGTGGGTCACATTTACGCCAATAATCCTGCCACCACTTTGTCTGTGCCAATGTTATTGTTACCCCAAGACGAATTTCTTAACACATTCACTGCCAAGTTCATTCTTCTGAAAAATTTGAAAATGTCCAAAAAGATTGAAAAGTACCAAAACCTGATCAACTAGGTATTTATTGGAAAGCTCTCAATGCCTGTTTTCCAATGAATACTATGTGACAGGGTCTTTTAATTTTCTGTTTTTGATAAACGGGTTCAAGAAATAAAACTTACCGATCAACGGAGCCTGCTCTGTTGAACTGTCCTTTGGGGTTCTGAAAAAAGAGCAAGAAAAAACGTAACCCTTAAATTTCTGCAGTGATTTTGCAACGTTTTTACAGGAACAAAGCATCAACACACTTTACGTACATGTAATCATCGGGCTCTCTACATAGAAACTTTCCACGAGAATTCAACTTTAAACAATACCCACCTTTTTAATCAGGTGTCCCTTCACAGGAGATGCTGGTAACGATAGGTCCTGAGCCTGCTGACCCATCGCTGTCGTTGGGTATGGCGTATTCTGCTTCGCATTCACAATCGTCATACACTCTTCTAAAGTTCGAATAAACGTATCACAGGTGGCGCTCAACAAACTTGTAGCTTCGTTCATTTTCTGGAAGCGAAAAATGTTAGAGACGGATGTGAACTAACAATTCTTTTTTCCCCTTATCTCTGGGATGATCCCAGACACACCAGAAGACACACAGATAGTCTCAAAAGCTAGTCTCTATAGACTGTTCTCAAATTAACATAAACGAGCAAGATCTGCACACTTCCGCCAAAATCTCAACAACAACCTCGGTCTGAAACTGAATGACGTGATGCAGACAACCCCACGACAGTGACTTCGAAGATATTGCGTCAGAATCGACCATAGCTGAATCATGGATTGCGTCATGTCAGCCGGGTTCAGATCGAGGTTCTGGTTGAGATTTCAGCGGAAGTGTGCAGATCTGTGAATTCGAGAATCGTCTATTCAAGTAATGCAAGCAATGCGGCCATTTTCAATGAGAGGCAGTCACCAACTGCCATTCCAAATCAGCTTTCCTGAACCATTCATTGGTGTACGAGACACAGCGTCATGACCTAGAGTGTTGCGTTCCCGGAAAACCGGGACTAAACCCACTGGCAGAAACCCTGCCTATCAGTTGCCATCATGAAAACAAACTCACTTCAACATCGGGTTCCTGGCTGTTGGAAACGGATGTCTTGACTGTCTGCACCTGCTGCATCAGCAGATCACAATAAAGACGAAGTTCTGATTTCTTTGCTCGAATCTCTTCAGGGGAAATTTCTTCTGAAAAGACAGAATTTGAAAAAGTATGAAATTTGTGTATTCATTAATGCTGTGTATTCATTGTGTATATTGTGTATTCATTGATGTTGTGCATTCATTGTGTATTTGTGTATTCATTGATGTTGTGCATTCATTGTGTATTTGTGTATTCATTGATGTTGTGCATTCATTGTGTATTTGTGTATTCATTGATGTTGTGCATTCATTGTGTATTTGTGTATTCATTGATCGGTGTATGGATAGAAAACAAGTAAGTATTTGTATTTATATTTGATTTTTCCATCAGGGCCGAAGCCATAGCATTATTGCCCCTTTTAAGTATGGAAGAGGCCATCTCAAGCTAATGTTCCTCACTTGGATGGGATCTCTTATTTGCCCTTGCAAAGACAAAAGCCACAAGGCACCATGGCTACTGTCCCATGCGATGGACTGAAGAGCCAGGGATGATTAATCCCGCATGGCCCGGGATTTGAACCCAGGACCTGCCGCTTGCTAAGCGGACGTGATAACCACTAGGCTATCGGGCCTCCCTCATGCCAATGGCAATTCCACCGACATAATGACTTGCGATAAAATTTCAGACCCACCCATAATTTTTCTTAGTTTCACATGATTATTCCCACCTGCATGAATATGGATTTAATTATTTAGATTTCGACGTAAATACCATTACCACAAATACCAGTATCGTATCAGAACCAATATTGATATATATTTATGCTGGTATTTGCACATGTTCGTGCCGTTAAAACCAGTTTATCAGGTTTGTGTTAGAGTACAATCTCAATTTATCGGTGTACATTCAGTAAAATTGAGACAGGTGCTCCACATGACGCTAGATAAATAAATTCACCAATCAATTACGGTACTCATTAAAATGAAATGGTCCATGGACCATGTGCTCACCCTTTTGGACATGTAACAGTGTAATGACAGAGGGAGGAACATGTCAGTTATGAGCAATCTGGGTCAAGTTATTCCCAAATTACAGGACTGCAATGATTGTTGGGTTTAACTTATGCCACCTGGTGGCCATATTGGATGTCTGGTTGGGCCAAAACTTCACATGCACATAAAGGTCATCTAGAGGGAGCCACATAGCACATTTGAGCGCTCTGGGTCAAGTCGTTCCTGAGTTCTAGCACATTCGATGATTTTCGGGTTACGCCACCTGGCGGCCATATTGGAAGTTTAATCAGGCCGCAATTTGACGTACCGGCACTTGTAAAGGCTACAAAGACACGTACCGGTACTTGTTCAAGTTCAGAACATTCTACCTCCAGTAGTTAACGAGCTAAGTGCAATAACTAACTTATTATTCGATGGATCATCACCAAATTTGTATCATAGGTATATCTAATGCAGATACATGATATATTATACGTGTTTTCAAGTTGAGCAACGTTTATCGGTCACACAGGTCAAAGTTCCATTTTCCAAAATGGCTGCCTGGCAGTGGTCTGTGAAGTCCGATCACGCTGAAATTTGCTGTACATATGAAGGCTACAAAGATACATACTTGTTCAAGTTCAGAACATTGCAGCTCCAGTAGTTAACGAGCTATGGACCAACGCTCAATTTCCAAGATAGCCACCTGGTGGCCATATTTGAAGTCCGATCGAACCGAAATCCGCCACAGACGTAGAGGGTACCTAGATACATCATCATACCTAATTTGAACAATCCAGGACAAATAGCCACGAAACGTGCCGCCCGACGATGAAATTTCGAACTTTGACCTCTGTGACCTTGAAAATTAGGTCAAATCAAAAACCCGGGTGATATGTCATGTATCCTCATCAGATGTACCTACGATAAAAATTTGGTGATGATCCGATCAACGGTTAAGGCGAAACTGTACTTTAAAGGTTTTCGGTTTATCCCACCTGGTGGCCAAGCCAGGAATCAGATCGGACCGAAACTTGGTGTCTGAGGTCATCTGACCTAGGGGTATATATGTACCAAGTTTCAGATCAATAGCTGCAGCGGTTACGAAACGTGCCCTGCTAACGGACGACGACGGACGACGACGGACGACGACGGACGACGGACGCTACGCCATTGTAAAGAGCTCACGGGTGAGCTAATGATTACACAGAGTTGAGTAGGCCTATTTTGATACACGCCTGTCCATGTGTCTGTAACTTGAAAGCCTTGAGAACACAACAGATTGGAAAATTCACGCATTGCGAGTATGCACTAAACATCAACATTTGAGCCAAAATCCGGATGCCGTCATTTGCTAACGCCACCTGTGATCGAGTGACCACATTGATATGAGCCCAACAGCTTGCTGCCTATAGGATCCCTTTAAAATTCCACAGACTATTTACCATCTGCGAGTGTGACCTGCTGTTTTTAGGACGGGAGTCTTGAACATTCAACCAGGAAGTTTCAGCGTTCCCTGTCTTATCGTTGGAGCTGGGAAAACCATGAAAAATATATTTGAACACAAAAATCTTGACCTGGATTCTCCTATTTTTTCTGAGTTTATAATGTTGAGGACTCCACAACTTCTTTTAATGCCAGGCCTTTGTTAACTTTGTACTGTACTGTGCCAAGCCCAACTTCGGGCAATGATAACATGCGGTTGTATCGCACACACATGTCTATGAGATAAAACCTATGACGACGTGTGCACCTCATCTCTGTCAGTTAGTGTCATGTCTGTACATGTAGGTTTTATGTCTGCGACACAACTCAGACATGTCAGACATAACTTCCAATGTCAGAGACATGCCAGTTTCAGGAGCGCATGTCAGTGACATGATATGATTTTATGAATTAGTATGTGTGTTGCCTGAAGTGACACAAGAAAGATGGCCTTTTTTAAAAACCTCCGTCAAGAGTTTTGCCCGAGGACAGCCACACGATCAACAGCAGAGTGGTGACTCTACTATTTCTAATGCAGTTGATCAGATAAAAGCTCAACATATCACACGCGAACGTTTGATATCACGATATTAGATCGGATGCACAATACTAATGGATTAACAGAACAGCTCGGGGATACGGACAGCGAACCTCTTTACTCTGGACACCTCTGGGACTGAGGACACTGTCCTTATTTCGGAAGTGTCCAGGTTTAGAGGTTAAAATGAAGTTGGCTTTGACCAATTTCGGATGGACCATTGGTGCTTTAAAGAGAGGTGTCCGCCTGCAGAGGTGTCTGTTTTAAGGGGGTTCCATTGTAGTTGGTGTAGCCTGCGGTATGTTTGGATACTGAAGTGATATCGTATACCACGCCATTCCCCAATGCCCACTAGAAAAGTTGTTATTAGTCATTGCTGTGAATAGCCACAGGAGCCATGGTGGTGTAGTGGTTCGGGTCTCCGACTAGCGGTCAGAAGGTCCCGGGTTTGAATCCCACTGGGCGTGAGACTTTGGGCAAGTCTCTTTGCTCTCTTCACCCAGGGGTATAAATGGGTACCGGTCAGAAAAGCTCAGATTGTAGCACTGAATGGGCAGCTCATCAGAGAGAGTTCTACTGAAAGGTTTTAGGATAGACTGGGGTTAAAGTGTAAAGTCGGATGACACCTCTACCATGTCTACCGTTGTTGATATCAGACTATAAACCCAAACTTTAACTTAACTTTTAATAGAAATGACTGAGTGAGCGACTTTTCACCGATGGGCCCTCTGCCCCCAAAAGAAGACGCAGTGTTCTCTGAGAACCTTTGATAGACATCCTAACAGAGGATAGGAGCCCCAAACTGAGTAGTACTAAATATCATCTCACGCCCAGCAGAGTGCTTGTTTTAGGGAACTTATTTCCCCCCCCCCCCCCCC
>NMRB01000937.1:229827-247776 GCA_002633025.1 Notospermus geniculatus | reverse complement strand
TCTGTAAATGATTAAGCAAAATGAATCATCTTTTTCCAACGCTAGAAACCCAGAAACTATTCCAAACTCGTTCATTTATCTCAATAATCTTGTCATTTTCGTAGTAACACGGCATCACTAATGACTTATCCTGTTTATAACAACTACGCCACCTAGTTACCAAAAACACACCGAAAACTGGCATAAACATCGAGAACATCAGAGGATCTTGCTAAACATCCCAAGTAGGATAATCAGAAGTACTTCACTTCAAACTTGTGTCAGGTAAACACGGGAACAGATCGTAACAATTTGTGGCGAGGCCATGAAAGACTCCTTTCATTCATTTAGTCATATGTTGACAGATGGTCATTTTTCTCATATCAACTGATTCCAAGTGCGATGTCACTTCTCTAATGGGCCAAAAACCTGTGTTTGTAGATAACATTAAACAAAGTGAGTGCTCTTCATAGGGGCGCTCTCAATCTCTCTCTTCTTTTCAACCATTCCCGAGCCGTAGCAAGCTTCTTGATCTTGGGAAGTGCAAAACACCTCTTTTGTAATTTTGTGACCTTTTTGCCATTTTGCGGAAATTTTTTTTTATGCAACACACATTTTTTGGTGACAGCTTGGGGCATTTGCCATCAAAAACCCAAAACTGGTTTCTCTCTTGGCCAAGGGCCTTGAGTCCACCCGAAGTTTACCATCCTGAGAATATCAGAGGTTTTTAGTGCTCTTTCCCTTCGTCACCACGTGCGGATCCAAGGGGGCACACCCTGCGCATGCCCCCTTCCGGCCATCAAATATGTAAAATCGACTGTGAAATTCTGAAATATGGAGCAAATCATTGAAATTCACCGCAGAATTTAATGTTTCTAGCACAGTGCGCCCCCTCTCTTCCGAAATCGTGGATCCGCCCTTGTACTCCATTTATTAGGAAATATGTCAACTTTTCACTTGGACACACCAAACTTCTTCAGGAGAACATATTCTGAAAAAGGTCACATTTGTCTAGTTACTCTCTAAATGCAAAACTGCTGAGATGGCCCCCTGAACTAATTGACAGAGAGGAGAGTAAGTCTTCTTTAATCTTTAGCGATTCCAATCAGTCTGGATGCAACGAGGAGCAACCTGGATGATGCCGCTACGGCCATGAATCGGTGCTTTGTCCACAGAGACACTATGAAGAGGACAAGATGGTATCTCTTAGGACTCATCCCAACGTAACTAGGCCTATGCCCTAGTGGATGAATCCCTGTAGAATATGAGGTGATTTCAGGTAACTAGGTGGAACAGTCGGTCCAACGATGCATGTTTTATTAGTAATGTTTGTTGATTTCATCTATTAGCATCATTTTTCCATCTTGTGATACTTGTCTACAGTTACAAATCACTCGCGTTTTTGCCTCTCGAACTAATGGTTTCTTAGAACTTGAAGATGCTACTAACCAACTGAATGATCTGGAAGTTTCCTTGACTTGCTATGTTTGCAAACAGAATGAAAGAAGTGAAAAGAAAAGAACAAAGCCGCATTTGATGATACCTAGCCGTTTTTTTGTATTAGATTTTTCCATCAGAGCCGAAGCCAAAGAATTATGGAAGAGGCAATCTCAAACTACTCATGTTCTTCACTCCGATGAGGTCTTTTACTTGCCTTTGGGAAAGGGTACAAGGCATTGCGGCTTGAGTGTCCAATGTGATGACGGACGGGAAGAGCCACAGGTGATTAATCCCATATATGTGACCCGGTATGTGAAACCCGGCCAAAGTCGCTGGGGAGTGACATAGGCCTTGATCATACCTGCCGTTTGTTGCACAATCGATAAGGCTTTATTTGCCACTAACAGACCGTCATTTTTTCATTGGGGATGACACTCCCCTTGACAACTCATCAACCCTGTGGTGATCAGCGACTTTGGCTGGGTTTTGCCAGACTTGGCCACATATGGCCTTGGATTCAAACCCAGGACCTGCCGCTTGCTAAGCGGATGTGATAACCATCAGGCTATCAAGGCGCCCCAAGCTGCCTTTAGGTCTACAATGTAGAGACAACAACTAGGTTTTCAGTGAGAATTTGTCTTCTTGGGCCGACATTTGCCCTTGACCTTAGTTTGAGGATACGAAGGCCCCATGACATACCTGCACTTCGTAAATTTACTCAGATAGTTTCAATGTTGTGAAAATACCTATAAGGTCATATACAATGACTTGGAGAAAATTGGAATCCTGTGAATTGTCACATAAATGCTCTTAATAAAACAAGAGCGACGTGTTGTATATCTTTGGGAAAATTTGTCCCCCAACTGTTGCCAGGACCTTACCATTGACATTCCCAAAGAATATCGGAGATCTGATCCACAACGGCAAGGCCACAATACTCTGTGCATCGCTCCATACCAATGATAGCTTACGTACTATCTAACCAAGCCAAGTTGACGTGGAACGCAACAAAAAGATAAACCACGTGAAGGAGCACTCAGGATTTGTAGGGTGCGAATTAAAATTCAAACCATGACTTCCAAACAGAAACATCCTCTAAGGATGAACTCCCAAGCGGACTTCCCAAGATATCAGGTTCAAAATTCTCTCCTCAAGTAAACCCTGAGGTTTCCAGGATGGTAGCCACCATTGTCTTTCGAGGACTTTTGAAAATGTCGCTTATTTACATTGTTGAACGGGCATCGGCACTGAGAACAAGGCATTTTCAAATGGTATTTCTGTTTTCAAGATAGTCCTAGACAAGTACTTGACAAAGCTCTTGTTAGACATACCTAGTGACAAGGGGACAACCCTGTCTTCATCACATCCACATGTATGACACAGTAAACACTCCGTTAAGAGGACATGAAAATACAGTAAAGGAAATATTTTCGCATCCTGAATGTTTATGTCCAACATTCGCAGGTAGAAATATTTGCGGTAAAGGGCCTTATAAAAATGTTCTGTGGGAAAATATATTCTCGAGTGTCGCACCCTGAATAATAGAAGATCGACACCACACTTCTCAGGAAGCAGAAGGTGTATGACCTGTACTATATCAGCTGCATAACGCAATGCTTGTTACATGTATGTATAAACACTCGTTCCGGGCACAAGGGACGCTCTGGAATGACGTCATGATGGGAATCCCAACGCTGCATTGGTCAACTGAGTGCTGATGACTCATCGATACAGGATTTAGAGGCGAACAAAGTTCGCATTGCGTAACATACCACAAAAGGGCAGGCAAGACGTCAATCNCTACCCCCGTTGATACCCACTTATCCGGGCTCGTCATGTCTGTTCAAGAGGTCCGTAACAGACCAATGAAGAGTTTTTCAACAATTTTCGGCAAATAGTGACAGTAATTCATGTCACATATCCGGCATATCCACGAGTGATGCACTCTCATCAACAATTTTGGATCGCGATCGCTGAAAATTGTGCATTGTTGACCCAATGTTGAAGTTGAAAGAAACAAAAAAACCATGACAATAAGTGTATCTCACAAAATGACGATTTTTTCTAAATAATTCACCGGTACGTTGGATGATGTTGTTGACCTGATTGTGTGAGGGATGCTGATTGCTATGGGGTTGTTAACCAACTGTCCTAAGTTGGAGCCCCATTTTAGCACCTTTTGTCGTGACTCTCTTGGCTGCAAGATGACATGTGCACCGGGGAGTGCTCCATCTCTGGATTTCAAGGTCAGGATGTTGCAGATTTCAGGGGACTTTTTCATTTCATATTTTGGCATACCCCATGGTCTACCCCAATCATGCCAATCCCACCCTGCACATCCCTGGATCTTGAGTCAAATGGGAACATCACTCTGTACTATGTAAATGGGGACACCCATGAAGTCCACATTCACATACATGTACATGGCTTTGTGTCCCCAATTCAAATCGTAATAGAACTAACATGGGCTGGTATTCATAAAAGTTAGCAAATGCTTTTACTTAAGATTTGCACAGCGAGGTCCAATGAAGTAAAAGCATTTGCTTACTTTAATGAATATCAGCAAAAATTCATAAGCGAGTGATAAATTTTTGATATCATCCATGGTTGTCGTAAATCAACTAACTGTGGACATTACATATAATCCTATTCAAGTGGGGGTCATGCAAATTACACATACTGACTCTGCACGTCTGCTGTCCATTTTCCAACTGGTGGTGGGTCCACAGTTTTATAGTCTTTTTTCATACACAAGTCCACAATTGCCTCCAAATACAAAACACCCTTCATGTGACCTCCTTCAGACCACTGAGAGCAGGACATGGCCAAGATGGAGAAATCAAATGAGACAGGCTTGACAACCCTATCTCTGCACTTCTGGTTAGAGGGCGTATAAGCGAGAACGTTGTCTGAATCTCTAACTCCTCTGATATCTCTAAGAGGAAAACCTCTTCAAACCATCACACCAAGATAAAACAGTCAATACAGTTGAAACGAAGAATTAACTCTGAAGAGTTTTGTTTGAGATTGGTAAAAGTGGACCATCTGTATCATTCTGTAGCCATATGGTAAGTCTTGGAGCAGACGTATGACAGCTCCGCAGTGAAGATGATACTTGACTGTGATTGGATGAAACTGAGGATACAAACTTGACTGATTGAGGCGATGAAGGCTGGGAGTGTGATGGATTATATTTGCTGATCAAAACTACATGAAAATTCGTTGAGAATCGAACAGTTTTTCTTCAGTTACTTCTGAACACAAAATGAGATCGTCGGGGTACCCGGGTGCAGAAAAGGACAAATATGACTTTATCTAGAGGTGGCACTTTGGCTAGTGCGAAATGTGAAAACCGTGCCAATTGGCACATTCGGCATTGTAAGGGTTACTAATGGGTAGAAATGTGTAGTGCTGCTTCATGTTGATACATTAATTAACTTCAGTGAAATAACTGAATGTTACGTGGCACATCCTCTGGAAGAGATGCTCTGTACGAGGGTTTTGCAGGAAATGGATGAGAATTTTGTGAATACTTACTTTGACATTGAATGAAAAGAGCATAAGTGCATTTTAGCAACGCTTTTGATGGCTCCAGTACCAATGAGAAGTGTGACAGTAATTCCATTTTGCTACCACGTGAATTTCATTATGGAAAGCGGATGGACATGATCACTCAATTAAAATCAAGTGTTGAGAGAAAGAGGATTGTTGTATTTTTCCATCAGAACTGAAGCCAAACCATTATTGGCCTTGGTAAGTACGGAAGAGGCCATCTCAAGCTACTCAACCCTGGTAAATATGGAAGAGGCCATCTCAAGCTACTCAACCCTGGTAAATGTGGAAGAGGCCATCTCAAGCTACTTAGCCCTGGTAAATATGGAAGAGGCCATCTCAAGCTACTCAACCCTGGTAAATGTGGAAGAGGCCATCTCAAGCTACTTAGCCCTGGTAAATATGGAAGAGGCCATCTGAAGGTACTCGTGTTCCTCACTTGGGTGGGGTCTTTTACATGTCGTCGTAAAGGAACAAGGTAGCAGGCACCACAAATTAATTTTCAGGCACCCTACCACCGGGTTACGACGGAACTTTTTACCAATCACATTTTAAATAGTGTAACCGCTCGCCATGTCAATGCCGTGTTTTTCTGGTTCGGAAAAAATCTGTGTCTCAAAAAAGATTTTAGATAGGTGTAACCAGGGCTATTAACCATCAAAGAGCCAACTACTGACCGTTTCATTCCATTTTAACTTAGTTATTTTTGGGACGTACTGTATTGGGTGATCATTCCACAGACAAACAGCATCATTTGGAACCACTTCATACGCCTCGAGGTCAATTTATCAATTGATAAATATCAGAAAATGATCTAGGTCAAACGACTACACAAAAATTACATCAATTGGACAAATCGAAACTGTCACTACATGTCATTCAAATGACAATTAATTGACATTTAATTGCAAACAATTAATTAGGTTAATTGGCTATCTACCACGTGATATCGATCAGGAAAACTTGTACGTCGCCAGGAGGGGATTTCTTTTCCCCCACTGTCGCCTCCTGTGCGGTGGGAAAATTCAACTCTGTCGGGAATAATGCTGAGAATTATCTTTTTGCTAATTAATTCCTTGGTAATTAGCCATAATTCAACAAACCACCATGTCTAGTCAGACTGGGGACAAGATAGCTGGCTACTGTTAAACTAGTATGTACGTGCCCTGACTTCTGAACTGCATCATTTTGAACACGCAAAGACCTGAAGTGACTCTGAGTGCAAACATTCTCAGAAAATCCCAAGTTGACAAATTTTAATTCGATCTGCACACAGCCACCATTTTGCGCAATGGTCTCTTTTTGGGAAACATCCCATGCACTCCACTTGACACTAAAGCCTAGTTTATACTTCGACGCAGGACCATCGCCGGCGTCCGACGCGCGATCTTGCGTTGGACGCCGATCCCGTCGTGCGATTTTGTCCGCGTCCTATCGCGGGAGTGTGAATGCTCTGGCGATAAGATTTAGTTACATGAGTCATTACGTAACAACGGCGTAACCTATTTTCAACTCCGTAATACCACCATGGCATTGGAATTCAATGCATAAACATGAGCCTTTGACCCCATGACCACAAAACTCTTCATTCATTGGTAGGTCGCCGCGAACGGATGCAGAGAAATCAAATTGGTTGAACTCTGGAAAATCGCACGCCAAGGAGTCTTGCGTCCTGACGCCGATTGCAATCGCAGAGGAACGCTGGAGTATGAATCAACACGACGATGTCGGCGTCCAGATTTTGATCGTGCGTCGGACGCCGATGGTCGTGCGTCGAAGTATAAACTAGGCTTAAGGCGTGGTTCCCATTAGGTCTTTATGTCATGACATGACTTCAATACATTGGAGAACTTTTCAAGATGAGGCAAAGTCGGGATATGTCTATCATTTGCCGAGATGCCGAATGATTTGCCGAGATGCACCAAACTCACAGTTGTAAAGTCAGAGAGGTCTGGTATTGCCGGGGTCCAGCTTCTCCTGTTGGTGGTGGTTTGCATTGCTGACTACAAGCAGGCTGTTGACGTCTTTGAATTGAATTCCTGACATTGTTACTGTCGCTTTTGATGTGATGATGTTGGAGGAGCTAGACCCTAGCGGCAAAGCCTGGGGCCTGTTTCGTGAAGTGACTTTAGGCCAATGGTACCTTTAACCAAATGGAAAACGCATTGAATTATTGGTACCATTAGCTTAAAGTCACTTTATGAAACAGGCCCCAGGTCTCTGTCATCTAACTGCAATTTTAGTGTATCTTAGCCTGCATGTGACATTACTTTTGAGACGACCTGTACATCAGGAAATCTGTACATCAGGAAATCATCTCAGCGCACTGAATGCCAGTACCTACACAGTACACTACACACTCATGTATGGAAATCCTACAGGTAATTTTAATCAAGTTAAGGTGAAGCATTCCAAAATAATCCACTTTTTCATATCAGCAACGGATCGACTTCCGCAGAAGATGGCTGACCATCCATCAGAATTTATGTCATGATGTTTTTCTAAAATAATCCGGCACAAATCGGATAAATCACTAACCACTCACGGTGAGATAATAGAGTTGATAATAAATGACATGGACTTCTTTTACAACAAAATGAATGCCAAAATAAGTCCAACAAAAAGCAACATCCATGTGTGGAATTAGGACAGTCCTTTTGGTGGAGCTTTACAGTGTTCTCCACAGCATTTGTGTTTACAGGGCGGGTCCATCCCTTTTCCCCACACGGGAAAAATATCATTTGTGACCCGTCACCGCAAAACGAGCAAGTTGCTCTGAAGTTGGCAGGTTGAGACCAACATTTTGTCAATTTCAGTAGGCCCAGGCTTATTGTCTGTCTTTTGTAAAATCTGAGTGATTACATTTCTTCCTTTATTTCCCGGAGGTATTTTGGTTCATCCTGGTTCACATCTTGTGCGACTTAAGACGGGTTTTGTTGTGACGGGTCACATTGATTTTTCAAATTACTTCTATGAAAAGGACACCCCGCTTTCATGGACACCAAGTCTCAGTTTCGTCGTTTAGCGCAGGATCGGAAGGAATGCCGTGGCCCTTTAAGGATGGCATCGGGCATTCCCAGAGGTTTCTTTAATCGAGAGATTTCACTGGCTCCAATGAAGTTCTGTTTTTCTAACAATACATGAAAATCCGACGGATATTTCATCCTAGTCACTGAATAGAACCCATCTGTCTAATGAATTCAGCAACAAATCTTTTGGAACCCTCATGATAATAAATCAAGATGAATTACACCACAACCTAACGAACGTTGAAAATTAATCACAAACTCTGATACTTTTTCAGCTAAGTTACCAGCCGATGTCAAAAAGAATCAATTGTCAGAGAGAACACAAAATACGCTATTGAAATCATTTCAGCACATCATCATAATTCATCGGTGACGACTCATAATGCAGGAAGGGGTATGAAGTCATAATATGACATGCCGCGGTGACATATCCATCTTCACGGCTGTAAACCATTCTCCATATTAATTTAGGGGCTGTCTCAAATTTTTTTGATGCCAAAAAAGACGAAGTGACTTTTTCTGGGGGGAGGGGATTCTCGATTTGGGGAAGCCCACTTCATCTTTTTTGAAAAAATTGGCATCACCCTTTTTTACAGGAGAATAGATTTTACCATACAAGTACATGTAAATATTGCTTTCTTGGTTTACTAGTGACTTCACATGTTTTTCTTTATCATCTTTCCATGCCTACCTTCCCCACATATGGATGAAGCCAATGTCAAGTGCCCACTTCATCTTTTCAAGGGGGGAGGCGGTCAGGGAAAAGATGAAGTCACTTCGTCTTTTTTGGCATCACTGTAATTTTGAGACGGCCCCTTACAGATATCTTATTAACATGCTCTTGAAATTCAAATTAATCAGCAATAGGTGGACATCCCTGGGGTTTAGAAGAATCCCCGCACAAATGCACGGATACTATTTATGCCATCGTAACGCGGGATTACGGTCATAAAATTCCATTCCCCCCAAGATACTGCGGTCAGACAAAGCGAAAAATAGCTTCATGATCTAAATACATCATTCTGCTGTTGGCCGCGCCATTAAAAATTAATTTTCATGCCAGTATATGGACAATTAGAATTGTGATTATATGCTATGATCCAGACCAAGAGACATTAGGCCGTGGAGAACCATACCGCAGCACGTAACGTACACGAAAACTCCTCATTAATAAGACAAATGGTATTCACGAGGCAATATTAATGATGTGCACGACGTCGTATCTCAGGTACTACGCATCGACTGGCCAAGATCTGGTCATCAATCATGGCCTCCATTTACCAAGCTTTTTGATGAACACGCAAGAAAAACAAGAGGTGATGTGGACGTAGGATAAAACGACGGGTTAGACATACCCGACGTCAATCAGTCACCGCGAATCTGACATCAGATCTTAACTCGAGGTCCCGAAGCCACATCTAAATGAGATTACCAGTTTGTATCTTTATGTCCTGGTTTTATCATGATCGTTATTACAATAGGGATGTCATGTCCTGACAACTTGCCCCTGGTTACTTGTTCAGAACAATGTCGCATGAAGTAAGAGGGTGACATATGGTTTAGATCATATATTTCAGACCGCAGCGGAGGACTGTAGGCATCAGACCAAAACGATTTAATACTTAATTCATAACCAAATTGTCTAGCCACACCAGCAACTGATGTCAGACCACAGCACGAGGACTGACGGCAGTCCAAAATTCGTAACGAAAATTCCTAGTACTTCCCACTGCACTTGTATGTTGTCAAACACCCGTAGTGTCACCACGTGACGATCAGGTGACGTCACTCGTATTTTTCGTGGGTGGAGCGAGAGGACCGGTAAAGAGCGCAGTGTGGGGGTAGGAGGTGGTCGGTGGTAGAAATCGACAATGGATAGATTTTCCCACCCCATCTCTGAAAACTGGTTTTTCGGTTTTCCTCTCATTGCTTCTGAGAAGTTGCCTGATTTTCTGCCCCAATACTCACTGTTGAGGTACGAGAGGAACGGGATGAAACTAGGGGTGTGGGTACAACTTGGATATGATGATCGCCTCAAGCTTTATAGCTGCACTACACTACAGGGAAGCTCAAGTGTGTGTCTGGGCTTATTATGATTCCATTACAGGATGTGCGGGTTTAATAAGCCCAGTTGTTAGTAAGATCAGGTCTACTAAACTTGGATAGCATAGCTGAGTATATTCCGAAGCTAAATTAGAACCGGATTGACACCAGTGTTTTCTGTAGCCAAACGCCAATAAGTCCTGGTCTATTTGTAGTATTAGGTTTGGCGACAGGTGGCTTAAGATCGCTTGTGACACAACGCATGCTCAAATGTATCAGAACAATATACGCGGTTCAATCCACGTATCGCCATCGGATAGACACCGGTACTAATACCGGTAACACCGTGTTTAAAAGCTGTAGTGAAAGCGCAGCTTATATGCAGGGAGAGCAGACAGTGAACTCAGCATTTCTTTCACACCCTTTAATTGAGTCATAACAATTTGTGCAGAGAATGAGACTTCTCTTGTTTTGCGATGTGTAGTTGGTCGTTTGGACACGTGTCAACCAATCTCGAGTGAGGCGGCGAGATCCTTCATTTATTTGACAACGCTAGAACAACGGATTCCTATTGTTGTCAGAGAATCACCGAGTCATCCTGGACAACGGAATCTTGTTGAATTATCTATCAGTCGATGTACACTCATAGACAAAAGTAAATGAACAGACATTTTTTGTCTTCTGTTGCAGAGATATGCACACTACTGTGGTTGCAGCTCAAATATCTGGCCTGATAATATCTGATTTGTATGTCAAAGAGAAAATTTCATGGCAAAAATTTGATTACCATAAAAATATCACTATTTTCAAATATCATTAAAATTGAGCATTTTGAAATTTCCAAAGTATCATTCTAATGATATCCAAAATGATAATATTTTCATGATATTTTCATTTTTTCCATGAACTTTCTCTTGGACATATATGAGATGTTGTAGGGCCAGATATCTCAACTGCAACCCAAATGTATGCATAGGCCTACTCATGAATAGGGTACAAAAACCACTGTCCATTTACTTCTGTCCATGGGAGTACATTGCTTCGGAGCAGCATCACATCAAACTCTTGTCTCTTATTCATATTGTTTAATTATCTGACTCGCGAGGACGCAGCGGGAATCTCCTTTTGCCGTTCTGGATTTGAATAGCCGGGTATCTTTTGTGAATCGTCACGGCATCGATCCGCAGATGACAAAAGTCGGACACGGACACACTCAGCAGTCACACGTCAACTCATCATCTTCAATAACAAATGGACATGATTTTTGAGTCCAAGTCGATGCAAGTTGACAGCAGTGGTACATGCAATTTCCAAATGCAAGGTAAGGGCCTATATATAAATGTTCAGCAAACCAGAATCGGCAAAGTTCTGCAGATGTTTCAAAATCCTACTGTTATCAAACATGAGGGAAACAGTTTCGTCTATGACCTAACACTTATAGGAACTGCTACCAACTTGACTTGAACAGACATGAGATTTTCTTCCCTGTTCATAATGTTTTTGTTCACAATGTTTGGTATTACACAAAGTCTGGCATTGCTTGGGCGTATTCGAATCCCCGTTCTTGATGACACTCGTGTTGACCCAGGTCATGTAGTTGCTGACTCGACTCAAGAACGGCAGTTTGGAACGCCGAGAACGCAACCCGAGTCAGGCCAAGAACACGTTCTTCTCAATCCTCCGCTGAGTGGGGAGTGAGGAGAACATGTTCTCTGCCCGATTCAGGTTTGCGTTCTCGTTGTTCGAGACTGCTTGCCGTTCTCGAGTTGAGTCAGCATCTCGATGAACTAGGTCAGCACGAGTGTTGTCAAGAATGAGGATTCGAATACGCCCCTGTTATTGTAGTCAACATTGCTAACCACACAGCAGACTGTTGATATCTTTGAACTGAAGTCCTGGCACTGTCACCCTTTTGATACAATGTTGGAGGAGCTAGATACCAGTGGTAAACCAGTGCCAGATCACTGTGACCTTACATCTGCGATTCTGGTGTATTTGGACGGGATGTCTCTCTGTACAGGCAAACAAAAGGTTACTTATCTCACAAGAACCACAAGCACCAACATCTAGGAAGAGTTTGATTAAAAATTTTCAATTTGAAATCTTTCTGACTTCATCTAGTCATGAAGCAGGGATTCTAACGAGTTGTCTTATCACCCACAAAACAGAAAGACTCCCTTACACCAGAAGAGTTTGATGCCATTCCCACACGATCAGAACGGGGATAGACCACCACGGTACAATCCAAGGCAATGATAAGACATCCTTTCTGGTTCTACTAAGCTCAAACAACATCTCGTTATCACTGAAGACAAGGAATCCAACCTTTTGACGAGAAAGATTAAAATTTGAAATTGAAATTTCAGAGAATCACCTTATTGACAAAGAAAGTTGAGATCTTCGGCAAGATTTGTTCATATCCTGACAGCGATGATACTGCACGTTGCAAGCTTCTGATGTTAGACTGTCTTCCATCTGGTGGATGCCCTTATCACCTGGTGACAGGCGTATGATCGCCTGGTCCTACCAAGGACACAGAGATGGCAGGAGTGCCATCATTAAGTTTTGAGGATTAGTTGCTCTGAGGATCATATTTTCTGAAGATGGCAATCAATCTCCCTAAAAACTTTCTGTCTTACAAATGCATGGGCAATGGACCCCCCCCCCCCCCCCCCCCCTNGGGCCCCCCCCCCCCCCCCCCCCGTTAGGGGGTACACGATTCACTGACACTGACCCCCTCCCGTTAGGGGGAGTACATGATTCACTGACACTGACTGCTGCATAATATGGCCAAAGCCTAGTTCATACTTCAACACACGACCATCACCGGCGACCGACACGTGATCTTGCATTCGACGCCGACATGGAAAGATTCTGACGTCACGTCTCCATTGCAAATGGCAACCATGGCTGCTTCACTTATAAAGATTTTTTATTTAGCTCCTGAAAACATGTGCGGGAATGGCCCGTTTTGACTATTTTTTTCTTGCGGGTGATACAGGAGTTTTGGCGGGAATCCCGCAATCGCGCCGCTTAGCGGAAGCCCTGATCAAAACTTTACCAAGTGCCAATAAAGCGTCCAAACAATCAGTCAGATATCAGTGAAGCTGAAGATTGGAGTAGTCATTCCCAGCATCCTAATCCCGCATCCCCTCCATCCCCAGGGCCACCAAATCCCTATAGCATATTCCTAACAAAGATGTTTTCCGCAGATCACCGAGCATAAAGGCGTCAACTCACAGTTATCATTCGTTTCCATCCGTGACCTGTCCATTAAGAAATCACGTCCGCTGAATGCGCCCAATGACGATTGCTTTCTTCCTGATACGAATAACGTGAATATCGCGGCGCGTAATTGACTTGAGACACCCCTTTGCAATAAAACTGACAACTGTGACCAATGAAGTGTTAGGTTGACGGCCTCGGAGGACCAAATCGCATCACAAGGGATCACGGTATTTATCAGTCACATTCAATTGAGATGTGAAAAATCGAGCGTGGAGAATATCTAATTCTCGGCGTATTCTTGCCGTCCGCTGATGTGCTACTCTCCGTCAAGTGTTATGAACTCGTGATTACGAATCGGTTAGATTTCTCTGTCCATTTAATCGCGTCGAATGTCGAAGTTGTCACCCCGAATCAATGCTCCGTCATTTGATAGAAGCAATCACAAGCAAGGACAATTGTGAAATCTCGGCGCACTGACAGTTACTCGCGCTCTGTTTGCTAGATAGTCGTTCTGGGGGTTTAACAATTGCAAAAATCTTATTAGTTCCTTGCTCAATATAGAAGGCTGTCAATGCTGACATTCTTTTCAGTAAGTGTGATGACTTTTAACGTTCTTGTGTGACTAGATTACGTATGGCATGTTAAGGGGATGGGATATTGGTAGAGTTTTATAAACAGCACTCACATCTCAGTCAGGGCTGATCGTATTGCATTAGATTTTTCTATCTGGATTGAAGCCATAGCATTATTGGCCCTGGTAAGTATGGAAAAGGACATCTCAAGCTACTCATGTTCCTCACTTGGATGGGGTCTTTTACTTGCCCTTGCAGTGCAAAGGCACATTTTAGGCACTCATGGCTTACTGTCCCATGAGACAAACGTAAAGAGCTGGGGATGATAAAGCCAACGTGGCCCCGTACCCGCAGCGCTTGCTAAGCGGCAGGTCCCGGGTTCGAATCCAGCCCGGGCCATATGGGATTTCATTCCCGGCTCTTCAGTCCGTCGCATGGGACATTAAGCCGTGGTGCCTTGTACCTTGTTTCTTTGTAAGGGCAAGTAAAAGACCCCATCCAAGTGAGCAACATGAGTAGCTTGAGATGCTCCGTACTTAGGCCTACCAGGGCCAATAATGCTATAGTGTCGGCCCTGACGGAAAAATGAAATACAATACGATTACAAGGCTATCAATGCAAAGTAAAAGCTGATGGCACACAAGATGGCTAGAATTAGGACTTGGTAGCTTGCCCTCTAGAAAGTGGTCCGAGATTTTCATGTAAAGAAGCAAGCCAGAGAAAGTTAGAAACATGGACCATGTGCTACAACACGGACATCACTGGACTGAGGCATATGACGAAAATCTCAATTGTGGCGTATTAACGAAAAACTGAGAAGGACGAGAAAAACTCTCAGGTGTTCAAATGTTCACCACCACAGGGCACAGGCTAACTGATCATGACCATATCTGCCTCAAAAAATAGTGAGCTAATTATCACAAAATGAAAAATCATCAACAAAAGACAGTTCATACGCCACAAAAAACCAAAGATCATTAGACACGATTTACCCTAAAATGCCAAGGGCTACAAACAGCTCGCATAAAATTCAAATTTCCTCTCAAAACAGACAATGAGGTTGCCTCACGGATTGCGTGACGACGGCCGCGGCTAGAAAACGCCTCAAACAATTTGTACTTTGCCCTCAGAAAAACTTGAATGGAATCGCTGGAATCAGAAGACATACAACTGTTACATGAATGGCGGCCTCCAGGAGCGTAAGACAAATGGACTAGCGTAACTTCGTAGCATCCAGGAAACATGCTTAGTTACGACCCTTCGGGCTTCAAGGAGTAAAAGATGACGTTTCATGACCTTTTGACAAAGATCCCTCGAGGATGCCCCTAGCAGATAAGACAGAAGACTAGCGTAATATTGCAGCATTGAGTCGAGTGTTGTCAAGCACCAACCTTTAGGATAATTTGCTAGTAAGCTGAGATGCTTCAGAGAGGGTTCCCTCAGGAAGAGAATATTTCCATGCTGGAGATTGGATGCTGAGAGGAACCTCATTCACAAACAGATTTTCAATTCTAAAGCCCCCAATCACATAGGACATCCATGAAAACTCCAAACTGAACTTTGGTGTCTATTTCGATTCAGCCCTGCAGTATGTGGTAGCCTAACATGGATATATGTGACCGTCACTACAATTATGAGTTTTAAGTCGCTCTGAGGATGGCAGGGTGAAACCAAATATTTGTCAATTTCAGAAGACCTTTGCCTGTTGTCTGACTTTTGTGAAACCTGAGTGATTCCAGTCTGTTTCTTCCTTTTTCATCCTGCTGGTTATTTTGGTTCATATTCTCTGATCCATATTCTGAGCAAGTTAAGATTCATTTCGTGGTGATGGGTCACATATTTTGGGCTTGTTCATTTTTCAGTGATTTTCATTAATTTTTCCGGTTTGATGCCACCTTGGCCATATTTACCACCTCGGAGGAACGTTCATGGGTATCGCCAGAACAATCATCTAGGTGGACACTGAGGCTACCCCACCTCAGGGACAACTGAAATAATGCTTTATGGAGCAGTTAAAAAAAAACAAGTGTTGTCTCAGATCTATAACCATGAGCATGAAGAACATGGTATTGTCTATGTGGACATTGACGGTTGCCCCACCTCCGAGGCAACTGAGAAATGACTTCGGAAGCAAAAACAAAACTCTAAACGTTGTCTGAGATCTACATGTAGGCCCATTATAAACACCAACTAAACCATCCTTCCTGGAAACCATTCATTGGTGTGAGAAATTTCCCCACAAATGACAGAATGTAGATCTCAAACGTCTTCTTACGACAACTCCTCAGTCAAAGCCTCAATTCGATCACTGATCAACTGTCTTGAGCAAAATCTTAAGGGCATGAAAGGCGAAGCTCGCCCGCGGTCCTACTTTGTGCGATCTCAGGCACACACACAATGACTGAGAGTGTGATAACCAGCCAGACGAAGCTGATATAACACTGCGGGCAATTTGACAAAAACATCTGCAAATTTGGCCGCTGAATGGACACGAGCGTGTGAAATTCATGACCCACGGCTGTGAGCTTGGAGAAACCTTGGGAGAGCATTAGTAACCGATAGAATGATGGATTAGACACAAGATGGAAGTCAGTCTTTTGTTCACGCTTGTGAGAGGTCAAAAAATGAACAAACAATTTGTCTTTGTTTCAATTTGAATCGGATTACTTGAGTTTAAGTATTCAGAAAAGTTTATAATGTTATTCTTTAGTAATGGTAATGACGATCCCTATTCGAAGAAAGGAAAGGAGGCCAGGGTGCATGACGAAGGGGTGAACAGACGGAAAGAACACCAAACTCATGATGGGCATCATGATGAAAGCGTGAAAGCAGCCTGAAGTCCAATGTTCATAAGCAAGAAGTTGCCCTCCTGAAGTGATGCGAAAATCCAATCCAACAGACGGTTCTCAAATTGACGTAAACAACAAAGATCTGCGTACATCCGCCAAAATCTCAACCACAACCTCCGTCTGAAACTGACCCCACGACAGTGACGTCGAAGATGTTGCGTCAGACGCGACCACTGCTGAATCATGGATGGCGTCACATCAGCCGGTTTCAGATCGAGGTTCTGGTTGAGATTTTGGCAGAAGTGTGCAGATCTGCGAATTCGAGAATCGTCTATACAATACAACATCAAATGCGGTCACCTGCGGAGAGCGGGACACACATCCCTCAATTTTGGCGATAAGCACCCGGCCTCGCATCGGGTGCGATCTGCTCTGACTATCAGTCAGATTCATGAAGTTGCGGCTAATCATGTTTGTCTGCTGAAAAACTGAAGTATTACAATGTGGTGGAGGAAGATGTACTTGGATGGCCGCATCCCATAGCATGTTGCAGGTGATTTGGCCAATGAAATGACAGTTTCAAGCGCTAATGAAAATCTTCCATAAAACTGCGGAAAGCCGATCAACGCCGATCCGTCAATTGAAGGAGAAGATGACAGGCTGAATGAATAGGAGGCAATGATGAGCCGAGAATCTTTATACGTGTTCATAAGCCGCGATAATTTCACAAAAATAAACCTGACAAATTCTAATCTAAATATTTGTCCGTGGCCACCGTTGCGTTACACAGATTGGTCATTCAAGGTTTATGCCCGCAGACTTGTCGGCGTGACACAAGCATGCAGTGATCAGACCGGATGGTGTGATGCGTCGCACCGCTGATTTTCGTTTTGAAAAACTCGGCACCCTACTGGAAATATGATTTAGATGAGATCGTCTAATGAGTTTATTGAAAGGTATTTGTCATTGTCTTTGCCAATGACATGCAGCACGTTAATACTATTATCTGAAGCATCACGTAAAGGGCAAATAGGTCGAACCAGTAATAGGGAGGTTCCGCAACGTCTCCGAACTACGAAATACGAATATGCTTCGACTATGATGTCGTCACTTTGACATATGACATTGCGTCTCTTTAGTGACGTCGTGCAAATTTGTTGCGTCTTGACAAGGATGGCCTTAAATCTTCATCGGTAGTTTACGAATTGCTAATTTTCACTCACAAGAAATATGTTTTGGGGCTTTTCTGAGCAAACAGGTGATAATTGGATATACCTGGCACACTTTAACAGTGGAATAATTGCTTGAAATATCTGT
>NMRB01000937.1:210230-226755 GCA_002633025.1 Notospermus geniculatus | reverse complement strand
CCCCCCCCCCCCCCCACATGAGGTATAATATTGAATGACCACAAATCAAGCAACAGTTGTCACCAATAACAAAGTGCTCCTCAACAAGAGAATGATAACATGACAATATGTCCTGATAACATGAGATATATCGCCGACAGTAGCCATCCAGTAAGGGTTCAGTCAACATCATGCTGTCAAACAAAATGCTCAATGATGCATCCTCTTCAGAAAGACCATCTCTCAATTGTGGTTACTATCAGTAGAATACCACATCAGAAGGCTGTTTACGTAGAATAGGAATTGAGTATGGAGTGTCAGTAATTCTGCGAGATTCCCAACCTTACAGAAAGGAAAAAAAATTTGAACCAAAAAAGGGGCGAAGCAGCAAACATTGTCTCCTATGTTGAGTCAAAGCTTCCTTCTACGTCTGCAAATAACCCACTAGAAGGTACTTCAGTCATCAGGGCGAAGATCCTCACTCATTATACGTAGCTCCTCCTCCGGCCACTTTTAAATTTATTTTCATTACTAGTGTTTATTTCAGCACTCTTTCATAGCAATCATACACAGATGAAGAGACAGATGTCATGAAAGCCGGAGAATATTTGGGCCAGAAAACATTTTAGATATTGGCCAGAATACCGCAGATCCAATTAGCTCAGTAATAAACACTGAGTGATCACTCAGTGATATAATACTGAAGAAGGAAACCAGTTCTGTGCCCTCAAATACAACAGGGGGAAGAAGATTCATAAACCAAAGAAGACCACTTTTCAATGTTTTGAGTGGCAACATCGGAACCTACCACAGGCCAAGCATGGAGAAGTGAGGGGAAAACAAGGAGGTCTATCACCAAGACAAAGCAGAGGAGGTAAAATCATCCACTTGTGATCATCAAGATACCAGAACTCCAAAGAAAAAACCTCATGTGGGTTCTTGACATCCTCCCAATGTGATTTTTGCCAAGACTCTGATGGACAAGGAACGGTGTCAGAACGCTCGTCGACATGGCAGGTTGTTTAGAGATAATGGCAAACGAGCAGCCCGGGCTCGTAATTCCGGATGCTGCCGGTCTGTCCGTATGTTCTCGAGTGGCCATTAACCAATGATAGATGTCTTAGGCAGCCATTTTGATGTATGATCTGATGGTGAAGACGGCCTGGTTTCCTGTCCATCATACTCTACATCATCCCAACGAACTCTCTGGCCAACTTTCTCGCACATTTTACCGAAGATATGTCCTAACCGCGGCTTACTTTTCCTGTTCACGAATCATATCCATTGGATGATGTTCCCAGAATCCATTTGGTCACGTTTTTGGCACATATTCATCTGCGGCGAGCCTCTTGACGGTATAACTTCTTCCTCGGTGAGACTATCCTGATCTCACAAGTGCTATATTACCACTAAGAGCAATACAGATAGGTTTTTTTCTTCAGACAACCTACGATAATGTGACGTTCGAGCCTTTCCAAGTGCTTCAGTATTCTGCCAACCTTATATGTCGATCTCATAAGACAAAAGAAAGCACTGGTGTTAGATTAGGGAGCCAGAGGCTATGTGGCAGTGGAAATAGTGTGATGAGCCAAGAGTGCATCAAGTCCACATTATGTGTCTTGCTTGTCCCTAGACGCGCTTACCTTGGTCCCATGTTGCTGTGCCTTCCCATCAGCAAACAGATGCTCACACTGACACCAGGTGTGGATCCACAATTTCAGGAAAGAGGAGAGAAACATTGAAATCTGCGGTGAATTTCAATGATTTGCTCCAAATTTTGGAATTTGATTTTACAGATTTGTTGGCTGAAAGGGGGAGCGTGCGCTGGGTGTGCCCCCCCCCTTGGATCCGCACCTGGACACTGGTCCCTTGATTTGGTGTTGTTGATATTTCATATTCACAAAGCCACAAATAACTTCTTCACAATGTGTTCCTTTGGTGGCCATATTCTCCAAAATGGCTCATGGCCGACAAAGTGAGATGTAAGCTCATATGTCATATCTTTCAGTTATGTAAGCTCAAATCAAATCATGATGATGTTGACACCTCTTCATTGTTTCTGAGGCCTTCTAGTTGTACATTCTATCCTCTGGGTTGGAAACTGTCAAAATTCTTTAATCTCACAAAAGGGCAGGTCACGCTTGTATGACTTCAGATGATACCTCTCACATCCATTTCTGGTTGCAAGTCCTGCAAAAGAGATCAGATGATGAGGAAATGTGGACCAATCCATACATGACCAAACTGAAGCTTTTTCATAGCAACACAGTTTAAGCTATTCACAATAGCAGCAAGAAATGAATAGGATTCAAATATCACTGAGTTTTCCTCCAACTCAATGACTATGTAACATTCAGCAGCAGAGGTCCTAACCAACATTTTGGAACTCAAAACATACAAGCTACAGTTGGATAAGAATACTTTGGAATATCATGGCTGTGGTCCTTGTCCCTTTTCCCAATACTGCTCATCTTCAATCCGTACACTAAATAAAATTTCAATGATATGTCAATGAGCAGGAATGGTTACTTACTAAGATGTCACCTCCAAAATCCAGTCAGTATTTTCTTTGCCGTCTGTCCTAATTCTGTGTGTGCCTGGTCAGTGGCTGTGATGTTGCTGGTCTGACCCGGCCTAGGCCCCCTCGTTTTTTGTTGAAAATCTTCGAAATTTGCGAAGAGTCTTTGCAACTGATCATGAATTTTTAATCTGGAAGGGTCGAGATGGGCCCCTATTTCTCTAGATACTAGATTCATCCATTTTGGTAAGGAGTTAGTGGGCACAACCTGTAAATTATCTCACTGGCATGAAAAGCCAGCCAATGTTTTTTTTCCAGCATAATCAACTGTGGTCCACAATGCAATTTGTTACTTAAATTATCTGTATCTTTTTTTACCCTTGCTACTCACATAAACTGTAAAAGCACAAAATGATTCATCTTATCAAAAATCAGAATACTTCAGACAGTATTAAAAGTTGGCTTCATATTTACCCAACATGGTTAATAACAAATTTAGTCATTCCAAAACCAAAATGGCCAACTAAGGATACCATTTAGTGCTGTCAAGATGCCATCAAGTACCAGATTGTCAAAATGACCAACGGGTCACAGGATACTCCGATAATATAAAATGGTACTTGTCTGGCACAGCAAACACGATATATCGTAATTTAGAGTATCTCGTTGGAAAATTAACCCAGAACGTTACTTTTTCAACAAATAAAACATGTTAAATGAGGGGACCTTGCGACCTACTGAAGATGACAAAAGTTTGAAATCAGGGTCGGCGAAATACACACTATGACATAATGGGTTCACTAGAATTGGTGGAATCTCATTTCGGCTGGGATATCAAGAGTCATCCAAGTTTCCGGTTCGCCGCTGTTTTTTCTGACCACGTAATTACATACATGATATGACTTAACAATTTAGTTTAACAACTGGGTTAAACAGTCTCCATTGTCTTCTCTTATGACCTGATACTAATTTGACAACAAGTACAAAATGATGGTATGGATTTTCAACTGTTTTTAGCAGATGTGTTTCAAACATAGTCTGTTGTTACTGATATACAGTGGTGGCCAAAATTATTCGAACACCAGGTTTATCTGTACAAAAGTCTGTTTTTCCATTTTACACTTCTAATTATTGTAAAAGGTGCATTGCTCTGAGGAAAAAAGTTACAGTGGAACCTCTCTATTAAGGACACCTTTGGGACTGTCAGATGCTCTCCTGAATTTAGAGGTGTCCTGATTAGAGAGGTTGATATGGATAGAAATGACCAGTTTGGGACTAAACTTTGGTGTCCTTAATAGAGAGGTGTCCTCCTGGCAGAGGTACCTGCTAAGAAAGATTCTACTGTATTTCATTGGTACATCGATTGTCATTTTGATACAAACAACGGAAATATCTCTTACACGCCAAGTGTTCGAATAATTTTGACCACTACTGTACACGACAGTGATCTTCAAACTTGCGCTTCCTGGTTCTTGCTCTTCACAGGAATTTCCTTTTTACATTTGCTCATAATGTCAGGCTATAAACCCAAACCTTTTTAAAATTTTTATTGCCAATCAGGATTTGGCAACACATGTCAACAATCACGAACCATTTTCCCTTCAGAATTCAATGACGAACATCGCTTTAGACCTCAATGAATTAACATGATGTTTTACAAACGCCCCAAAGCTCAATTTATTGTCTTATCTCTCTTTCCTTGATGAATGACTGTATACCACGAAACACCTATCAGATTCCGGGAAACCAGTAAAGATAGGATCTGCTGCTTGCTAAGCGAACATGGGCTGTCTGGACACCTACCCAGGGAGAGCGGACCACTCCCAAAAAGATGTCCATCCATGATGGAAGAGACTTCTATCAAGAGTGTTCCCATTGACTTCCAATGTTACTCATACGCCAAAATCTCATTCATAAAATAATGCCCCACATCATTGACTCGGAGACCTCGAGGGCAATCGAGGTAGTAATTTCCTTCATCTGTGTCACAATCATAGCATCATAACTATGTTCATCAGAATAACCCTAATATTAATGGTGTATTTAAAAATTTGAATCTGGGAGAGAGACAGGCATGTGAATGGGACAGATTGGTGGGGAGTAAGAGAGGCCGTCAGTTTGTCAATAGTGAGGTTTCACAAGCGCCCAGTTAGGCCCTACGACGACGTTTATCTATTTTATTTATTTATCTATTGACGTTTATCTATTGTTTGGGTACACCCACACAATAGATAAACATCGTTGTAGGGCCTAACCGGGCGCTGGCGAAACCTCACTAATGTCCAAAAGAACCTAGGGATTGTTTTGGCGGATTAGGGATCCCGGTGTGAAAAAGGTGACTTTTCTGAGGCACTGGTTTCCTTCTGCATTGGTTGTTGTCCTTGTTGGGGGGGGAAGGGCTGCAGCAGGGACACTCCCTACAGGGGCGGATCCAGGATTTGGGTAAAGAGGGGGTGCCCTGTGCTGGGAACATTGTAATTTGCACCAAATTCCAGATTTACAGATTTGTTGGCCAAAAGGGGAGTGGTGTGCCGGGGGGGGGGGGTACGTTTTGTCCTGTCACCTCGCCGGGACCCCCTCTGGATCCGTGCCTCTTCAGAACACCCTTTGCATTAGTATTGTGTGAACTCTTTCGAGTCCAACTGGCTCTCCTTTTTTTCTATTTTGTTGCTTCTGCTATGGCGGAGGGGGGACTAGGGGTTACTCAGCGCTGCCACTCCTCCAGTTGTACTGGTTTTAGATGCTGTCTCCCATCACAGCTCATTGAGAAAGGAAGAGAAATAAGCATGTAACCTGCATAAGTTACTTACTGCATATTACTACATAACCTGCATATTATTACTTAACCTGCATCAGTCAATGGAAATGAAACATCACTCCTAATACATGAATAAGAGGGCCTAATTCATCAAACTGCCATCACTTTGACAACATAATTACCTGATAGGGAAAGTTACACCCTTGATGAAATACATACCAGTACTTTTCTCGTGATGAAGGACAATTAACGAGACAGCGATGCCATTTTAAGCCCTGACCCACATGATGCTACCCTGAGATTGATCTGGTCATTTTCACATTAGATACCAATATACTGGTGATGAACATGTAATTTTGGCATCTTCATTAAGAGTTCAATCGAGTGCTGGCGATTGATGCCTTATGCGAAGGACCATCGGTTCGAGTCTGGTATGAAGTTATGTCTTTCACCTTAGAAACCTGTTATTATTTCATGCTGTTCATTAACAGCTCAAGCGAGGAAGTCCTGGCATAGCACGGCAAAGTTTCTGGAGAGAATTTGTAGGTTAGAATTTGAAATGTTCTGACTCCCAAATGTGAGGCCTATTTTGTTCTCAGTCAGAATTCTCCCAGGTTTGCGACGCAATTCCGTCAATCATAGTCAACACGACTTTTTTCTCGGACTCAACCTCTGTCCCGACAAATGACTTTGCATCGGATCAATGCCTAGGCAATCACTGCGTAAATGATTAACCAATCAAAATTCAACGTATATGCTCATTAGCATAAACGCCAGAAAAGTAAATTTACTTTGATGAACCTGGACATGTATTTGGGGCGACACAATTTGATCCCAGCAATCATCGATGCCCTGCGTTATGATTAGTTCAGAGATTTTCCCTGTAATTGGACGATTTTCGTGAACCAATTAGATCAGTATAACTGATAATGACAGATAATAATTGCAGACACTCGGAGAGAATTTGGCAAATGACGGCGTAGAATCGACGGCGTGCAGGAAGTCCTCGATGGCTGCTGTTAATTACGATATTATCCTGTTTAATAAATTGTGCTATTATCGTTCAATATTGTTTTTATTTCCATTACTAGTAAATCAAGTTGCTGAGACAAAAAAGTGTGAAAATGACCCACGATGATTGTTTGCGGGAAAATGTCACTCACAAGCAATTTTGGTAATTTGACTCAATCGGTTCGTCTGAGTAAAATACGGGTAACAAATGGATCCCGATATCCTGGGATTCTTTATTAGGCCTAACGAATCAGAGGTCATCAACTCTTAGGCGTAAATTTCCTTCGAGTTAATTCAATTAATGAGATTGCGGCTTAGTTTGTGAATAAGCTTCATATTATTTGACGCACAATGTTTAACCTTCCAGACACCCCGGTCGAATTCTGAATACAAATAATGAACATTCTTTCCTGAATGTCATTATTAGAATAGATTGCTCATTTTGCTGTATCGCTTCTGAACCTTGTCTTCGGAGTCATAGGGGAAATTGTTTTTCCCCCACTTTGTTAAGTTGTGTGACATCTTATTGTGATTAGGTGTGGCACGTAATGAAACACTGCTCAGAGTGAACGACATGTCTACGGGGTGATCGCAGGGGCAGATCCAGGATTTGGGAAAAGAGAGGGCGTCCTGTGCTAGAAACATTAGAATCTGCGGTGAATTTCAATGATTTGCTCCAAATGCCAGAATTTCACAGTCGATTTTACAGATTTGTTGGCCGAAAGGGGAGGAGCGTGCCCGGGGCACCCCACTCTGGATCTGCGCCTGGATCCAGTACACCCATTTCACCATTCGCACGATCTATTTCGGAAAAGAGGGGGTGCACTGTGCTAGAAACATTGAAATCTGCGGTGAATTTCAATGATTTGCTTGAAATTTCAGAATTTCACAGTCAATTTTACAGATTTGTTGGCCGAAAGGGGGGCGCGTGCCAGGTGGCCCCCCCTGGATCCACGCCTGATCCTAGCAGGATTTTGGTGCTCTCCTTCCACTTCACTTTCCTACCAGGTATAATCCTGGATACAAGATTTTTTCAACCTCACTTAACAGCTCGCTCCTCGCACCCCACAAAGACCAACATCAACAAGTATCGATCCACTTCTATATAAGCGTCATCTGTGACAACATCTGATTCAAAATCACAGCAACAGTTAGAACCGTGTGTTGCCCCCTTAAAACCGTACCACGACGAATGGAGCATCACGTATCCTCAGCAACGAGAGGCCCTTAAATCGCAATCAAAACCAAATCAATGATGCTTCACTTTATCAGAGATTCGCTGTCCATCTGTTTACAACACTTCATTTTTCAATGAGCCTTAAGTTGATCAAATGTTGGATGATTTAGATTCACAAACATGGAACTCATCGAAATTTGACTGTAAAATTCCCACGTTGTAATTCACGGCTTTGTTTCAGGAGTACCGGTAAATGAAATGGTCCAGGGATCATGTGCTCACCTTGGGGTAAATGCACCAGAAGAAGATTGATATCGCCTGCCGTCCACTGTCATGTGATCGGCCGAAAAGCAGTCAAAAGAAAACATGCTGATTGGTTGAATAAGGTGAGTTTTGGCCAATCACATCATAATGGTCTGCGGATGATACCTATCTCATTATACAATGTAAGCCCTAGTGGTGAGATTGGGAACCAATCTTGTGCGGACGTTGGTCAATAAAAAGATTAATCAGTTCCATGACAATTTTGAAGAGGACCACTTTGGCCTTACAGACATCAGAACATATTAAATCTTCAACTCGAATAATACCAGCATAGGCCTACTTATGAATCATACGTATTTGCTCACATGGAAAATTGAATATTGTTATTCGCTCAGAAATGATGATATTACCACGTAAATGAAAGATCCAAATGACAATTTGATCAGTTTGGATGATCCAGGTATAGTTTGAGATCTGAAGGGTGCTTCATGCTGGTGAGTTGGGTCACGATTAAGTTATTAAAACTATGAAATGCGTGACAAAGTCATGGATGTAATTGTTTGAAACAAATATCTTGGGCGGCTGTGTACATGGAATCATTTTCATTAGGTTCTGATCGTTACAGCTGTATTTGTGATATGGACAATAAAGGATGTTGAATTGTGGATTCGTGTTTTGAGATGCTGTCAAAGACTTATGATTTTTATACCAGTCAGGAAATCTGAACAGTCTGGGTGTGCATTTACATGCATCCAAAACAAAAACACCTAAAATACTGGGAAGTTTCCTCATATCAGTTGTAAGGAAGTTTGTCATTGGTTTAATAAGGCTGGGTAAAGTAAGGATGATCATTGGGTAAAGTAAGGATGATCTCATTGGTTGTAGTAAGGAAGGCTGTCATTGGTTTCAGTAAGGAAGGCTCTCGTTGGTTTCAGGGAAGGCTGTGATTGCTTGTAATATGGAAGGCTGTTATTGGTTAAGTAAGGAAGGCTGTCATTGGTTGTAATAAAGAAGCCATTAATTGGGTGAAGTAAGGTACCGGTACAGGAAGTAGGGGCCTGAGAGTTTTTCAACAGCCCACAAAAAATTGGATTGAGGAAGAGATGTCCGAGATTCTTGTTTTCCTGTTTTTCAATCCATCTTGATTCATTCTCCTTACAAAACTTCAAACTCCTGATGAACAAGAACCACTTACCTGGAAAGAGAAAAGAGGAAGAGAAATGTGTTAGAAAACAGGTTTTCAGAAATCGATGTTGTAAAGATTGTACTAGGCCTAGGCCTAGTAGGAAAAGAGCTGGTTAACCTCACCTGAAAATGAGAATGTCAAATGAACCCTGATTAGGTGAGGAAATACATACTTTACTTTCGTCTGTCTAAGGTCCCTTCATTAAACACCAATTCATTAATATATGCACTGGCCTTTCAGTATGACTGGCTGGCACCAGCCATTGGTCATTTTTGTTGAATAGAATAGACTTAGACTATCCTTTGTATAATTATTCCAGGAGGCTAGACCTCAACTGGCACAAATATGTGGAAGGGACCTTAGACAGACGAAAGTAAAGTATGTACATGTACAGTGAGAACATACAAAGCTCTTCTCAAAAACGATGGCTGGTATTCATAAAAGTTAGCAAATGCTTTTACTTAAGATTTGCACAGTGAGGCCCAATGTAAATGCACTAAAAAACTTTAAGTAACAGCACTTGCTAGCTTTTATGAATATCAGCCAATAAACCAACATGAACAAGTCATTTCAATGATTCCGTCCTCATCTCCCAGGATCTATTTTGAGGTAAAACAATTATTGGTGACATACACGATGAGAAAATTGCTGATACCATCCCGACATTAGTTATGTAAGACCTGATGTCATCTGCTGGCCTACATGATAGCAATTGGGACATGCAGTGTCACTTATTATATATAATGACATCTTAAATATCATCTGTGGATATATTGAGATACAAATTTGACAGGATGATGTAGAAAATTGGACACAATTTACAAAATTCCACTCATCAAATGAAAGTATTATGTAAGATCTGTTGCGGGTCGTCTGATTAATCAGATTTCGTAATTGATACAGTTGATTTCATAAATTGATACAACATAATCTTCATACCAGTATATTCTGTGAGAAGATGAATTTTGAAATCGGTGGGAATATGACAATATTTCTATCACCCACTTCCTGTATCTGTAATTGTCTGTAATCTCGTGCATAACTAATTTGACTCAAAGAGAAGGCGAGCACAAAAATCGACACACAATATGATAAAGTATATAAAGTCAATTTCCAGAATATTTAGCAAATTTTCGACCCCAATCGGGGTCTTCTTCAGGCTGGAACTTTACAATCTGAAACTCTAGAAAAGACTCACGAAAAGAGTCTTTTCTAGAGAAACTCTAGAAAAGAGTCTTTTCTAGAGTTTCAGATTGTAAAGTTCCAGCCTGAAGAATTTGCTAAATATTCTGGAAATTGACTTTATATACTTTAACTAATTTGACTGTTAGAGAATCCTGAATTGACAAATCTGAATTCGATCTGCGCATTTCCGGGCCAACACAACGATCCTCTTTTTGGAAATATGACGTGCACCAAATGTGACATCGCAGCTTTTTCACAATTACCTCTTTGCATCATGACGGTGACTTAACCAGTGAACTGGGTAGGATGTTATATTACGTCATTACGGCATCCGGGGAATCCCCGGAAACACCCGAGGATCGTATTAGGCGTAATAGTACGCCTTGCAAGGAAATGGCGCACCACAGTGCGTAGGACGTTATATCACGCCTGGAACCTTGTGTGTCAAATGCCTTTTTTGCATTTTTTTAGAGAAAAAAATTAGAACTAAAAATAATTCCACAATCAACGGGTTAACACAGTTGGAGAACATTTGAAGATGAGGCTGAATACATAGAAAGTGAAAATTTCTACAAAAGAACATTTTGTTATGAAGCCATAAAAGTCTGTTGCACCAACTCCCATAAATCGTGTAAGAATGCCGCACTGAGGGCTTGGTGTAAGTCTACACAAACATCGAGCAGATCAGATAGATTCTGATAATTAACCGTCAAGATCTGTGGACAAATCATATTAAGAATTCCCCGGCTGCCAAACACAGCCGGTATTCCGGGCAAAGTTCGCTAATATCGGTTACAAAATACATCAGAGAAATTAAATTTGCGCCAGCCAATTAGCGTTCAAGATATTTGATGAAGATAATTTCTTATCAAGTTAATACAGTGACAATGACAGAACCCGCGGGTAGATTAACCGCGGGACAGTTCAGCCCATGTGACATGTTCACATGACAGTTGATAGGGAGATTATTAGTGACGGATTGAGTCAGGATGCCGTGACATGCTCATTTCTCCTTTATTTGCTGACGACTCCCGGTGTTTATAACTTGCTGACCAATCACAGACGAGTTCCTGACAGCCTGGTGGTTATCACGTCACCTGGGTTTGGCTGAAGATGGCGCCACAAGGCCAATGAACCTACTTGGCACATTAACAGCAGGAGCACACATGCTGAATCGGAATTGACGATTCTCGAATTCGTAGATCTGTGCACTTCCGCCGAAATCTCAACCAAAACCTCGATCTGAAACCGGGTGATGTGACGCAATCCATGATTCAGCAATGGTCAACTCTGACGCAACGTCTTCGAAGTCACTGTCGTGGGGTTGTCTGCGTCACGTCATTCAGTTTCAGATCGAGGTTATGGTTGAGATTTCGGCGGAAGTGAGCAGATCTTTGTCACTTACGTCAATTTGAGAACAGTCTATTGCAGGCCTAGAGGGTGTAATAAACTATGGTGTTTTACGCAAAACTGCTCAAATGGCCCTAAAATGATAAGAGTGAACACAGAAGGAGCTCTACCATCTTTCTGCCCGGTGGGAGTGAGACCGAGTCCTAGCAAAGCTCTCCAACATGATCTGTACATAATTCTTGTACGGTAAATAATCACACGATAGGATGATGACACTTTACGTCGACGCAAATCATCCATAGATGACAGTCCGCTCATCTTCACCATGAATCTCGAGCACTACATCTAGAGCACACTTCAGACGATGAACGTATTATCCTGATGACATTTCGTTTTATTTTCATGGAATCGAATACAGGTTTAATTCGATGATCCTTGTCGAGGGGGCTTTTTGTTTGTTCAGTGGGCTTCTTCATGTCATCGTTATCAGAGTCTGTCCTCTACCATCTCTCTCGTGTCATGGATCTACTCAGTTAAATGGCCGTCTTTAATCATGAAGTTATTTGAAGAGTAAACTGGGGGTATAATCAGGTATTGATATCCAGACTTCCATTAAAACATTGGTTTTACCCCCACTTGCCCTGTAAGGCAAACAAATCATTAGGTTTACCTATCTTGTGGGGTCTATATGGCACCAAACAATGGTGGTACGTGCTGTTGGTGTTACCTCTCCTTTATATTTTGTCCATCCTGTAGGACCTTTGTCGCACAAAACATTGGTGCTACCTCCCCTTTAAGTTTCGTCCATCCTGTGAGATCTGTATCTATGGCACCACCATCAAGTATAATCACAAGAAGACAAGATGCTTCCATAATTACTATTCCAACTATTTACTCATCAGAGACAAGCACTTGACATGGTTGCTCAATTCGGTGCAAGGACACCATCAAATATGTCAGGTGATCAGATATGTAGCACCCTCATTGTGACGTGGACAAACTAGCCAATGGGGGAGTTAATCATGCGGGACACTTTACTGAGCTTGTCTCGTACAAATTACCGCTGTGTGTCTGTTGCATGGGAAAGTCGTCTCTTCCGACTCAAGAGCTTGGGGGAATTTTTTGGGAGGAGTTGTTTATGACAATCCATGAGGAGGTCGCCACTTCTCCACGGAAAGATGTCGCTGCGACCAAATCAGGCCTTTTCATTGTCTTCAGGACGCCATCTCCGTGGCAATGTGCGGTGCGAGCATGAAGCCACAACGTCACGGCAGTGTGACGTTGACGTTCCGAACAACGTCACAGTGGAAAAGTGGATACGGTCGCAGCGCCATCAAATGGTAGAAAAAATTAAGCTACCTCCTCATTGAGATGTTCTGCCTTGCAAACCTGTCATTTCATGCTCTTATCAGGTGCGAATCAGAGGGAGGTGCACCGGGCACGCACCTCCCATTTTGGCCAACAAATCTGTAAAACTGACTATGAAATTCTGGAATTGGGTGCAAATTTCAATGTTCCTAGCACAGGGCGCACCCTCTTTTCCCAAATCCTGGATCCGCCCCTGATTATAGAGGGATCCTGTATGTTGCCCCCACAAAGTTGTCATTCAAAAGCAAGACAACGTCTATGATACACAATAAAGGGCCATGATATTGCCACTTTTTGCCAACAGCCGGCGGTAATTCCATCATTCTCCAATAACGTAGTTTTGCCTTTCGCTCCAGTGTTGGAGAATGTATGATTACAGTACAATGCATACGTGGATACCCTAGGAACTAGAGTTACTCCACATGGGGCGAGGTTGCTAAGCAGTAGTTTCACAACATTGTCAATAGAGGTCTCCCTTAGGTTAATGCAGGATAGGGAAGGAACACAGTGCCCCTTTAAGATGCTCTCTATCAGAAGGAGCAAATACACCTAACAAACAGCAGAATTCATATGACATATCTGT
Source organism: Notospermus geniculatus (assembly GCA_002633025.1). Lineage (NCBI taxonomy): Eukaryota > Metazoa > Nemertea > Pilidiophora > Heteronemertea > Lineidae > Notospermus > Notospermus geniculatus. The sequence continues at coordinate 213,376 of NMRB01000937.1, read as the reverse complement.
CATTCTATCCCATTAAAATCTGCCCAGCACCCATGATGGTCAAGAAGTGACCCTCAACCAAATACGGCATTTCCTTTCGCCTCCATAAAGACTCGCCATATTGACATAAAGAAGCCAATTTATTGAAGAGGCCGGGCTCATGTATCCACCGATGACATCTATGACGTGTTGCACGACGAACAGAGGAAACGACGTCCTTACGCTATTTAGACAAGACGAGACAAGATCGGCAATTTTCATTGAGTAAACAGTGATAACGATAACAGAGAATAGACTAGCGCCCTCGAGTGGTTTTTTAATCAAACGATACGCAACGTACGTTTCTTAGGCAGGATGTTTTAGGCATATTTCCTGCACGTCTTACAGCCTTAGCATGCAGATGAAGACTTCCTGAACGACGGTTATTGTCAACAATCCTCGCATCCAATTTCTGTGTTATTCCTTAATTTCCTTATTATGTCAGTAAAGACACGGTACATGTTGACCATCTGTCAGTCAAAAACTGACGTTCTTTCTCAATGAAATGTACTGTGGTGGCCAAAATTATTCAAACACTAGATAAAGTCTGGTTTTCATTTTTCACTTTTAATAATTGAACAAGAGCAATGTAGAGTTGGTTGAGTTGGTTTTCCCTCAACATATACAGTGGAACCTCCCTTAACGAACACCTCTGCCAGGAGGACACCTCTCTATTAATACGGAATTTAATCAAATTGATCAAAGGAACAATGTTCCCTGAAATCAACAGAATCTGATTTTAAGATGGCCGCTCTGGTAGCCATATTGTAAATCAAAATGTGACCATTTTCGAAAGGAACCTTTCTCTAGTCACCCCCAACATGCATACAAAAAGCCAATTTGACTGGACCGATGATTTTCTTTTAAATGATTGGAAATGGGACAGATGGACCAAAACTGCACTCCAAATATAGAAGACTTGAATCAAGTCCTCATCAGTGGTTTATCGAAGTCCAGCTGAAAGGACTCTCTGACACACTTGTCAATAGCCATTTAATTCTAATGATAAGCCTTTTTGACACTGAATTTGAAGAAAAAGCCTTCTCTTTGAATTTGAAGAAAAGGGATAAATGACCCTAAAATCCCCATCATCATTTCTTGTTAAAAGTCATAAAAGATTCTATAAGTCCTCCTCACCGGTTATTGTCAAAACCTTGAAAAAGATTAATCCCTAATTGAAGAACTGTTACTCAATGTTTTAAAACATCAATGTCAACAACAAGTGCACAAATGCTCAGCCTTTTATCTCCAATTGTTTAACTGTGTAATTGTCCTGACAAAAAGTGTCAGGAAATGGTTCTGTATCCACAGAACTTCCCAGAAAACATCAAATCGTTACCTAACATATCACAAATAAAGACAGTCTGATCCGTATAATTGTCTCATTGTTGTTCAAACTGCCCTGTCACAATCTTCTTCACAGTATTGGTAAGCCTTACTCCAAATATCCTGGCTTTACGACCAGATAATTACGTTTTTTACTCTTTTGTGGTTGGGAGGATATTGGGTGAATATGGGTTGATTAACTTCCCATCTGTTGACACTGGGATGGTGTCCCCTTAGGCTGTCTGTCATCACCGTGAGAGACTAGATTTTGGGGGTGTGAGTGAAGGTGGGGTCAGTAAGAGCAGACTGGAACTGATGCCTGGTCAATGAAGGAAGGCTTCTGACTACTGTGTTATCGCGCTTGCCATAAGCAGCTAGGCCTTCATCTTCATCATGGTGTATAGCAGTACAGCCATGAGAAGCCCGAGTACAAATCTGAAGTGTGAAATTACCCTGGATGTGGAATAGCCCCCCAGCCCCCTACTGATAACACCTGACGGTATTCATAAAAGTTAGCAAATGCTTTTACTTATGATTTGCACAGCAATGTCTAATGTAAATGGACGGCAAAACTTGAGGCAAAAGCATTTGCTTCATTTTATTATTTATTTATTTTATTTATTTTATTTTTCATTTTATTATTTATTTATTTTATTTTATTTTTTATTTTATTTTATGAATATCAGCCATAACCTTCCCACACCATAAGGAAGTAGGTAATGCAACCGTTAGGAATGGGGAACGCCCATGCTGATTCACTAGCACAGTGGACACAAGAAATGTTAAGACCTTTGATGATCTAAAGCAGACAGCTTCCACCCATTCACCTCCGCTCAAGATGTTATGTTTGGATTTCAGATTTGCCGAGAAATTTTTGGTGGCCAACCTCACACCTAGGAGATTAATTTTCATCCATTCCCAGCTAAGTGCACAATAAAGACTGGAATCTCTCGGTGGACACACGAACAGGTGGTCAACCATAGAAGATGATAGACCATTGCATCATCATGACACAGAATTACGACAGAAAAATGCCAACTCACATTTCGTCGTCTTCTCTAACAATTTAGACAATTTGGGGACAATATGGGCCACACTTGACACAGACGACATGGATGAAGAACCTGATAAAAAGGTCTCCCCCTTTTTAACACAGAAAAGGGGTTTAATTGGGGACAATTGACGGCAGGAAAAGGTAATTGTCGTGAGTGTTGTCAAACAAACAGATGTGCCTGCGGTCCAGTGATTTTTCTGGTGCTAAGGACATCATCAAAAAGATGTTGGATTAGCCTTGGTGATAAAGGGTCGGCAAGGACAGGGACTTTTTAATGAGAAAATTGCTCTCCTGGGGTTAGGCACTCTTCATTTTTTAGCACAGTCTAAGCCATCACGGAAATAAGTTTTTTTTGGTTACTTTTAATGAAATAAATGGCCCTCCTGTGAATTTCGACCCCTTATCTTTTGGGTTGAGATAGGATCATCCATACAAGATGAGGGCTTAAAAGTGTAGGATCATTACTGGTAAAGAAGGGTTGTGGAATTTGGATTCAGTCCATGAGGGCGAACAGATATGGAAGGGAGGTCAGAGCCAGGCACAGATCCAAGGAGGGTGCCCCCTTCTGGCCAACAAATCTGTAAAATCGACCATGAAATTCTGGGATTTGGAGCAAATCATTGAAAATTCGCTGCAGATATCAATGTTTCTTGCACAGTGCACCTCCTCTTTTCCCAAATCCTGGATCTGTTCCTGAGAGCTGCACTCAGGATGTCCAGTGTTTCTCCCAGGGGGGGGGGGGGGGGGA
>NMRB01000937.1:186302-201184 GCA_002633025.1 Notospermus geniculatus | reverse complement strand
CATCAGCTTGATAACGCTCGAGCGGCAGCACTCTCTTCTCCAAGTATTTTACGAGTACTTGAACCCATCCTATTCCAAAACGGTTAGGATGGGTAGAATCCCCTAAGTGTCATCGACCCGGGAAACATCCATGGACGGACCGTACTTGTTTCATCTTATCCATAACTCTTGAATATAACAAGGGAGATTGTGACAATACGTTGGTGTCCTTATGTGAAAAACGCTGTCCTGGGAATGACCTTCAGAAATGACCTCATTTCACACGGGATAAGGGACAAATTTGACAATAATTTGGGTGAAGAAGCCGATCTGAAACCAAAGGTATATTGGCAGCCTCATATGAGGAACATGAGAGTAGCTTGAGACGGCCTTTTCCATACTTACCAGGGCAAATAATGCTTTGGCTTCAGCCCTGATGGAAACTTACAAAATAATTTTGGTGCTACTATACCCACAATTGCTTGACAACCAACAAAGAAGAGCTTTTTGTGAAAGGCTAGCATCCTTCCAGCACATTTTTCAGTTGATTTCTTCGGCTTTGAATTGAAAAGAGGCATCAACAAGTACTTTTTTGCCAGTTTGGTACACAGACGAACTCCACCGAATGTCAAAACAACTTTCAAATGATTTGAAACAAAAACTGGACTCCAAAACCACCAACTTCTTACAGAGTTTTTTTTAGTTATTTCAACAGTTGTCTGACAGCAGATAAAGCCTCACCTCATTGGTGGTGGCACCACGACCCCCTCCACCCCACCGATAGCTCTAGGACTTGATCTGATGTCCCAAAGATAAACAGGACTTGGATACATCAAATATGAGATTGTGCGACCCTTTTTTATGCGGAATCACCAACTTGTATTTGTTTGTTTGACACCACTTCTGATGTGTTAAGATGTCACGGCGTATTTACACTTTGGACAAAGTGTTGGGAAATTATTGTTCTGTGCAGTCCCACCACCGATAAGCGACAGAGTTTTTCACGTCAGATTTTACGGCTCATCACCTATCGTCTCCCCACACAATCACGCCCAATGATAACATGGGCAAGTTTCAAAATGAAGACCAAGACACTCTGGAATCTAATCACAACTTGGTCCAGTCTCAGCCCCCGATGACCTCCTCACAGCAAGAAATCACCAAATCTTACGATATGACGACCTTATATCACCTGACGAGTTTTTTCTCTGTCTGTCAACTATCATTCCCTCACCATCCACATTTCACTATCTTAGTCCTCAACATAATCTAGCAACTTTAGACAGATAACGTTTTTTAGATGTTTTGATGTTCCACGGCTCATCTACTACCAGCAGTTCTGGGGTCCATCAGTTCTTACGATAACCCAAGTACTCTTGCAGGATGTTTTTTTTAATCCAAGTCATATCAGCAACAAAAGTCAAATTTATCATGAATATGAGGAACCTGCTGAACTACTGCTACTGGGAGGCGCTGAGACTGAGAGCGGTTCTCCTGAAGTTTCATTCCTCTTGCATTGCATCAATCGTGTCATGACGCAACATACTGCACAGCTCTTCACATCCTGCCACTGGCAGCGCCACCTTTGTCAGGATAAAACAGTGTGCAGGCAGGCCTACATCAGGTGCTCTGCACCCTCTACTTCAGTCATGAATTTGGGCACACCTTCTTCTGCCTAGTTTGGGCTCCAGATTGTGATTTCAGCAAGCGCCACACCAATTGCATATTTTTGACAGCTTCTTGGGCTAGTATGTCATTTTAGGGTCTTCAGAAGCAGATTTGAGCATTTTTGAGAGTCAGAAAACCCATATGTAAAAGGCCTTTGCTAGGGTGTGAATTTTTTCCCCTTTACTGTAATTTGGGGAAATTTTTCAGTGCCCTAATTTGGGCACATTTCCAAACCTCTGACACCCTTAAACGAACCTCAGCAGCATGCAATCGAGAGCCCTGGCAGGTTTCTCATTGGAGACGGCTCTACCCCGCCCAGAATATTTTCACCTCATCCATGTTGGCAATGCTGTTTAGCTTTGTTTCAATAGGCCCTGATTGAAACTACTTTTGGTCTCACCATTGACATCTGAACACCCCTGTCACACGGAGTCCAGTGCCCTGGGCTGTTACCGTGTCATAAAAAACAAAACCTTACCATTTTCACCATCTGTTTAGAACATACCCATTATTGTCTTCACCAATTCTACAGTGATTGAATCACGTACTGGACTGAATCATGGCATGCCACATTTTCAAAGTGATTTTCAATTGGTTAGATGACCTGGAGTGGTGCGTCAATGATGTTCCACAATTCCACGATGGGTTTTGATCGTGAGAGCCCATTGTCTCGCATAAACGAGGGGAACCATGTACATTACTCAAGAGCAGGGGACTATATTTTGTCACCTGACAAATTCGATGAGAACCACTTGAAATTCATTTTATAATGAGTCCTTCATACGTGGAAACCTTGCTTTGTGATACAAACCATGTGTTAATAAACAGACCGGACTTTTATTCGCAGAGTATTATTAATTCGCAGCAACGCCTGCTTTATCATGGAATGGAAAAAGTTGATATTTCAAGTCAATTTCATCACTTTTGTTTTTGCTGCAGTTTCAAACCGTTACCCACTATGTTGCCCACACTCTGAAACTGCTTCAGTTGACACGATCCTCAAAGTATCACTAATAGATGGCGTTAGCTGTCCAATTCAGGGAATTCCCTGCCAGAAATCTGCCGCGAGTATAAATATACATGGACCTACAGTGTACATTTTGTTCATGTATCTTAGCCAATCAGGAAGTGTTACGGCGTCAATTAAACCTGTGATGATGGCTTATGATGGATCCCATGTCAAACAGTGCCATCTATTGATGACCCTTCACTTTCAGTGCCAATCATGCCAGTTGGTATAGTGGGTTTGAACTGAGAGAAGTGTACACTTTTGCATGAAAAAAACAATGTAAACATGAAAATAACGAAATAGATGAAGAGCAGCAATGACAGGAAATACCAAGTGTGTTGTCCCATCCAAAAATATCCAAGCCAGAATGATAACAGGACAACAGACTGGTAGCAGACAGTTCTCACAGCCTCTTCTGCTAAAGATAAACCAGAGACAAGATTGAATTATAAAATGATGCCAAAACCAAGTGGCTAATTTACTCTCACGGAGAAGAGAGAATACAGTGAAATAAGAACAGCATGGAAACCAAGTTTCTTGTTAGGTGATACTTGAGTCCTGACGGCAAGAGACTTCCTACTGATGGTAACCTAGACAGCATCATCCGTTATAAGCTAAGGGGACCCAAAAGTTCATCCTCGACTCTTATACCTAAAGGTAAACTATGGCACGCCAAAACGGAAAGTATTCAGAGTAGATTATATCTATGCAGAACTTCTACAAACATTCATTACTGAAAGTATGTCCATGCACTGATTTATATCTATGCAGAACAAAAATGTATCCATGCAGATTGAAAATATATCCATACAGATCAAAATATTCATTCAGAACAAAATATATCTATACAGATCAAATTATCTGTTCAGAACTGTAACAAAATATATCCATGCAGATTGGAAATATATCTATGCAGATTGAAATATATATTTCCAATCTGCATGGATATATTTTGTTCCGAATAGATAATTTGATCTGTATACTAGATATATTTTGTTCTGAATAGATAACTTGAGCTGATGTTTTGTTCTGAATAGATAATTTGATATGTATAGATATATTTTGTCATGAATATTTCAATCTGTATGGATATATTTTGAATCTGCATGGATATATTTTGTTCTGAATAGATATAAATCAAATGGAGATATAAATCAGTGCATGGATATATACTTTCAGTTCTGAACGTGACTCGAAAAAATCCACTTGTTTCAGCGATCATCACGTCGTCTCAAGTCAAGATGTCATGGAATGTAGTACGGCGGGACGTCATGACGCTCTGGTGACGCTGTACCTACCGTCAGGTGCTGCGCTCTTTTGGAGTGATAGAGTCTATTGCTAGCAGTGAGCAAGAAAAGTTGCCTCATGTGCTGTGGGCTGGCAGTATTGAATGCCTGAGTTTCTAAGTCAAAATAGGCCTTTTCCTTTTTGCGGCAACAGAAATTGAAAGAAACGCAACTGCTGTGATTATTCTATAATACTCTAGGTCAGAGTGACAGTAGGATCCAGGCTGGAACATGATGAGATTGACTGGGAAGAGAAAAAGTTTGATGTACACCAGACTGTTGACACTGAAACATAGTGATCTGTCATGGGAATCTTCCCAACACCATCAGGGGGTCGTGTCAGAAGTTCAACTCTCAACTGAAATTGACAATCTACAGATTTGTCCATATTGATTTCAAGTCAATGAGCAACTGTCAAGTGATATGTTATGGGAACTTTGGCTAGCTTGTCAGGGCCAGCAGGGATCATACCAGGGGTACTGTCAGTTAATATGGGGGGTTATGTCCACAAAAAAATCAGTGTACGGAAAATTTATTTGTAAGACTGAAATGTATTTATATGACTGAAGCATTAATTTTATAAAGTGAAACAAATTTTGGATGACTTGCGAAATTTCTCTATACCTGCCGGTGACAGATAATTGTTCCTGAGAATTTCAACGCACAGAACAAAACGCGTCAGAGCAACTTCTGTAGGCCTGCTCTGGTTATATATATGTACATACGCATTTTCTTCTGTGCATTTAAAGGAGCCTGGTATTGCCACTTTTTCTCAACAGCCGGCGCCACTCTCCAACCCAAGGGACGAACTACGTTGTCGATGAATGGACCCGATTTCTCCGTACATTTTGTAATGGATTTTTGTAGTTTGTGATGCTGCCGCTAGGTAGCTCCCTCCACGTCAGCAGTCAAATTACCGTGGTCCTTTAAATTCTCATGAACAATATACAGAAATCTCGCGAGTCACACAAATTTATTTCACGTTATACAATCAACGCTTCAGGCATAGAAATGCCATTTCCGTAGTACAAATAAATTTCCTTCTGTACACCAAATTTTTGCAGACATAACCACCCATACAGTTGCGCCGTTGATTACAAGTAATAGATGGTCATGAACCAACTGAAAAAGGTGGAGACGGTCCCTGTTTAAAACAATAGCTCATCTGACTTGCCTGAACCTTGGAGCGGTTACAGACACCAATCTCACTGGGACTTCATCTTTTTACCATCAAGAATCACATGACATGAAATTCTTGCCAGATGTACCACGACAAGATTGTATTAATTTTGTGTAATTGAACTCATCGAAGGTTGCTGAGGTCATTGACGACCTGTTGATTCTCTGACACGCAGTAGTCTGGCCTAGTAACAGGAACAGGAACTAGGCCTAATCTCGAATAACTTTGTATCATCTCAACATTGGCCATCCATCATGTCTTTTTCAGTCCTCACCTTATCTAACATGTATAACAACAAAGAGATCCAAAGCCAAACATTTCATCCTCTTCAGTGCCAATTTCAACCACAGTGTCAATGAAGATTATGTCATAACCGGTCTGGCCCTTTTTTTTCAAAATGCCGGCCAAATCTTCTTATATCTCATTTTTCGTATGGTAGCCATTTTGGCCAGGCCTCCATTTTGTGAATTAGGCCTACTTCGCCATGCATTCTTTGATTACGTCATGCACTGTCTGATGTCATCTTTCCTAGTGGCGCCACCTCATCTATTACGTGGAACACCTATTAAAATGATATTAACATTTCTGCCTTTGGTTTTGGTTTCTAATCAACAAGAGTATGTACATCACAGCCACTCCAAGCAGTGGCAAATCTAGAGGTAAAGGGAATTAGTCACGGCAGTCAACGTTAACACTAAGAATAATTTTATGGCCCACGAAATTCACAATTTCAAAATTACAAATTTCTTATTTTAGCAGATCACATCCCTAGATAAGCCTGATTTGCAGTTGTCTGTGTTCTTAATTCGCTTTAAAGTTCGCTTTAAAAGGGCCTGGCTTGATAACGAGGAAACGTTCATCCTACCAAGTCTCTCACAGGAAACGATCACCAGATACCATCTCGACCCGGGGCCACTTGTTTGCTTGTAGACTTTAATTTCAACAAAAACTCAAGACACGAATGTTTTCACATGTCCCACTGGGTGTTTACAAATGAAAAAGCATCCTACCATTAAGAGACAGTCACCGGACTGAGTGAAGACAGATGTTGACAATCAAAACGGAGACACTGATCATCTTGTTCAACTTCTGATGGTCAGGGGGCATCTCAGAGGTTGGCTGTCAGAGTGGTGCAACGGAAACATCGGTGACTGTCACCTCTGAAGTTCTGGGTCCAATACCTGGTCTTCACCTGATACAGAAGGTGTCTCCCTGACACCGCAGGTTTCTCCCGCCAGTCCAGTTTCCTCCTGCATAAGATACATTAAAGGAGCTCGACGTCCAAGTTGTAAACAAACTGGTTTATTTACGAACAGTGGCCAGCAAACTAGTTTTATTCCTTCGTGAAAGTGGCAGCACCAGTAGCACCCCGTGATCGTTAGACTGGTGCCCGGTCCAATGCAACTCATTGACGATATTCACGTCAGCAGCACCGCAGGCGTTGCGTGGATAGAGAACCAGTGAGTGAGTGTTTACAACTTGGACGTCCAGCTCCAAGTGTTGTCTATAGAGCGCTGTATCACATGAGTACTCAGGCCTTGTCTTATAAGGCGTGCTAATAAATGCATGCGCCTCGCAAACAATAGCATTTCTATTGTTTGCGAGGCACATGCACTTTTTAGCACGCCTTAAATGACAAGGCCTGTACTGACCAGGAATTGAACCTGGGACCTCAGAGGTGTCTGCACTGATGTTTTCCCCACGCCACTCTGACTTCATTCATTCAGAGGAGAAGTAGTTGCGAAATGAAAGAAGACGGTCGCGCACATGCGACGAAGAAAGACTCTAGGAATTTATGAACACAAATGCGACCAATTTGGTCGCAACTTTGAGCCCTGTTCAAAAGATACCAAACATTCCATGACAAAAACTTTCACCCAAGAAAAGTCCAGATAAACTTCAAGGCTTATTGAACTCTAAGATGTTACTGTTTGATGACTTCAAGTATAATCCACAGAAAGGTTGATAAAAGGTGATCAACCTTAAGAGAACGCCTCCTAGAATTATTATATCTTACAAGATATTTCTCTGATCAAAGTCCTTTTCAATTTCAGTTTCGACCAAATGATGACCCAAGGGAACCGACAAGCCTATCAAGTTTTCTGTCATCGTGAAGTATTTGGTTACAGAACTTTCTTCTGTCTGGTTTTTATGAAATTTGGGATGAACTAAGATGGTAACACATTGTTCAAAGTATGATTCAATCGGATTAGACAAACGAGCCATGTCGCTTTCAGAGATGTCCCACGGATGGAGAACACCTTCACAATGTCTTTTAACCTCTTAAATCAAAAGTTATCAAAATTAGAGGGAAACTTGGAAGACTGAATCCGTTTCAACAGAACCACACCCGATACTAACTGTACAGAATGAAGTGATATAGGACAGAATCTCAGTTCAGCTTAGGTTGAAATCGACGGCATAATCAGGAAATCTCCAGTGAGATTATGTCTTCTCCTCAGTCAAGAATTTAAGCACGGGTGACCTTTTGAAGCGCAAACATATCCATTCTGATGTTCAGGAAATTATAAGGGTGAATAGTCTGTTTAAAACTGACGCTTTCTCTTCATGTTCTGTGATGAACTGGTCCTCGGGGGCCGACGAAACTGATGGTTGGTGTTCGTCTAGGAATATTAATAAGGAAAAGACAGAGGATTAAATATAACAACGGTGTTTCTCGGCGATGACATAAAGCAACATTGACCTCCTGGGATGAGACATTTATTAAACGGAGGGGACAAACTTGGAATATGAATCAGTATGCTAGTTTTTTCCACTTTGATTTAATCCGCTCTCTGTGAGAACATTTTGACACCCCACAGTTCAAAGTGCTGCGATCTTTTCCTTTTCTTACTTTCGTATTATCCTATGTTGAATTTTCGTTGCAGCCTGTTACTAAAGGAAACTTTGACAAAAAGCACCAAGCAATATGTGACTTGTCGAGCCAGCTCCCATCGACCTGACATGAACCCCAGGCGCGGATCCAAGGGGGCGCACGCCCTCCCTTTTGGCCGGCAAATCTGTAAAATTGACCATGAAATTTTGAAATTTGGAGCAAATCATTGAAATTCACCGCAGATTTCAATGTTTCTAGCACAGTGCACCCCCTCTTCGGAAACTGTGGATCCGCCCCTGAACCCCTTTTACACTGAAATTTCCACTGTGGTCAGTCCAGACCGCAAGCACGGTTTTAGAACAATTTTGTCTCTACCGAAAAAGGAAAACAGCAGCAGTGCCGTGCGTCTTGCTGCCTGTCCGCTTCTGATCGACGCGCTGTCGACACGAGTGCGCTGTTCGAGGTAACTGCCATTTGCTCCGAGTTCCTCTCAATGGCTGAAATGTCAACCTGTGCGTGGTGGTTTTTTATTCTGCGACGGATCTGCTGAGTTGCTTCAAAGTGGCTATAGATACGAGTGTTTCCAAAATTCTTAGAGCTATTTATTGATGAGCTCTGCGCCTTTCTTGATTCCTTGCTAATCTGTCTCAGTTCACACTCTGAACAAAAGACCACTCCACAGCGAGAGAGAGAGAGAGAAAATCTTGTGATGAACAACGCGGACACAAAAGTTGACATCAAGACAGCGTCAGTGATAGGTTCTTCAAGATCTATGGATAACTGAAGCAATCAGATCCTGGCGTACAAAACCCAGGATGGCCTCTTATCTCCGTCACCGAGAGACACTTCACCATGTATCGATACCCCATCAGAAGTTGCTCTTTTCACCCAAACAAAAGCTTGGAATCAGACAATAAAATATTAATCATCGACATCACCTGAATTGTCATCGAAAACAGAAGAAGAGCGTCTGTTTCGATAATCGAGGCTCAAGGAGGTAAAATCAGAATACATCTCCGCACACGGGTAACATGACCCCATTTTCAAGCGTGCTCATCCAAAGATGCCCGGGCCATTTTTTGTACCATGAATCGTATCCGCTGAATAAAATATTCATAACGTATATCTTTGGCAAATATCTCGGCCCATGTCACTTCGCCAGCAGCATTTGAATGTGATACCAACAATTTCTGATGTCTGCCGACTGGCCATCTGCCGATTCCCAAGAAACCCGCTCGCTTGGTTCTATGTTCTTTTATTTGTCGCGTCAAAATGGTTCCCCCATTCTCAGGATGAGTCACAATGGAGTAGTGACTCAGGCAACTCAACGGTCAGGATGTCTTGGGTTCGCCCTCCTCCATAAAGAGAAGTACAGTATGTTGCACAATTGACCTACCTTTATCCGCATACCTTCTGCATACGTCACGTGGACGGTACGCTTCACGTCATTGCATATGGTACCGGTGCGTCACGCGTCTCTTCTGTCTCATGTCCGCGCACCACGGGCGAATGACGTTACGTCTTCACTACGTGTCTTTCATGACGACACACGACGTCCGCAGAAGATACGAGGACGGTACGCGCACGACACTGCATGTGGTACGCGGAAGGTGCGCGGCGCGGAAGGGAGGTCAATTGTGCAACTTACTGTAAATCAGGAGAAATTCAAACAGTCTAAAGCCCGGAAAAGTGAAAACCAGGCTTTATGCCTCTACTTTCATCCAAGGGGTACCTAAACTGTGCCCTCCTTAATACTCGCCACACACGAGTGCAATTTTATCTCTGACGTTGCCTCCATAGCAGTTTTTTGTCTCAGCCTCCTGTCACCGCACACCGTGCGTCAACCGCCGCACATGATTGCAATTTTGCCTCCTGTAGATGCGGCGTAACGTCATTTCAAACATGTTTGATCTGCGTTGGAGGCAAAAAAATCCGTCTCCGTCTCCGCCTCCGATCACCGCACACGAAGACATTTGCACGTAGGAGGCAAAAATCTCCATAGTTGGAGGCAAAATTGCACTCGTGTGTGGCCCGCTTAAGAATTTGACTTCGAACGATCCAAAAGTGCGCTATTTTTTACCTACCTCCCAAGCGCTTGAAGGCTCCAACATCTCAGCCTTGAAGGTCCCAGCAAATGGTCCAAACTTCATCCCTGCGGAGATGTGAACACGTGCCCAGACACCAAGTCCATCGTAGACTTGTGACTCGCGTAATTCAAAGTCCTTAGGAAGAGGAATATCTTCTGGAATGTACACGGGTGGGTCCTGACCTTCCGACGATACATCGTGTTCGGACGAGACGGACTCATCAAATGTCTCATGGCTTTCATCGTCGATTTGCTCGCCAGTGTCAATGGTCAGCTGACCAGAATCATTAAACGGATCGTCGCCATCGGATTCTGATTCTGAAAGACACAAATCATACAGACTAAATGAGTGCAGGTTTTAAATCCACAACACAAGCAGGACGGGATAACACGTCTTACACACCTAACAGGGTTCATCAACTGAGAATGGTGCCAAATATGGTATTATTTAAAAGCTTATCGACAACATCGGGCAAATTTCATTGCTGCAGGAAGATACCGGAGTGCCTGGAGAAAACCTGTGCAGTCAGAGTCAGCCTCTCTATCATATCACAAGAAGACCGAGTCCCACTGGGGATTGAACCCAGAACCTCAAAGGTGACCAGCGCTGATGTTTGCACTGCGCCACTCTGAGAGCTCCAACCGTGAATCAGGTACTCTGACCAAGCAACGAACACCTTGCAAACTTGAGGAGTCACGGTGGCGCAGTGGTTCGGGTCTCCGACTAGCGGTCAGAGGGTCCCAGGTTCGAATCCCACTGTGGCATGAGATTTTGGGCAAGTCTCTTTGCCTTACTGGCCTCTGATCTCACCCAGATGTATAAATGGGTACTGGTCGGAAATGCTTAGATTGTGGCGCGATGGGCAGCTCATCCGCGTTCTACTGAAAGGTTTCAGGATAGACCATGGTTAAAGTGGTCGGATAACAACTCTACCGTTGTTGATATCAGACTAAAAACCCAAACTTTAACTTTTTTAACTTTTGGAGGTGTGTGAGAAAGAATGTCTGGTTCTTCCAAACAATTGAAATGGCGTTGATTTTCTTCATAAGCAATCTAGAGACATTACAATCATATTTTATTCATTGATGCATTGTATGGCTGCATCATACCATCAACTGGTAGTCAAATAGTTCCATTTCAAATTCTGACATAAGTATCGTAAGATGTATTATTCCATGCATTTTTCATACTTAAAGTTTGATAACCTTCGCCATTAAGTTCTCAAAATTCACGCGATTCAAAAGGATAATATTCATAACCACGGTAGGTTTATCCCACTCAACGATTACAACCGCACGTGTTGCGAAACATTCAAGTTGAGAATCTGACATCTTTGGGGAAAACTTGATAAAATTACACCATCCACAAAAGGGCCATTCAGTGTGAGGTACTTGAGGACAAGTTTGAAGTCTCTAGAGTAGCATAGAATATAGGTAATCAAACTATTGTGAATGTTTAGATTAATCTGTAAGGACCGGGTGCAGGCGAACAAAGTGTCAGAATTAAAATTTAAACAATAGAAAAACTCAACTCTAAGATCGTCGAGAATGAAAAGAATACTTCAAACTTGTTAGATCAACTTTGGGAAATTTTCAAAACAATGTCAGTACCGGTGTCCACATATTCTTGTTCATAAATATTTCATTATCGATATGAATGGAACTTGTCCAGTCCGGAAAGATATTTAGATGATGTATGTGAGGATGTAAACAAATCCTTTGTTCAACAAACAAAGTTATTAACAGACTCAATACAGTTCATTAACCCCTTAACTGTGTAATTTGTTTTCGTTCAAATTTTTCTTTCTGAAAAAAAAAATTTGCCAAAAGAAATATTTGACACATAAGGTTCAAGACGTGATATAACGTCCTACGCACTGTAAAGCTCCATTCCCTTGCAAAAGGCGTACTTCCTTACGCAAGCTGAGATCCTCAGGTGTTTCCGGGGGTTCCCCGGATTTCGTAATGACGTAATAGTACGCCATACCCAGTTAACGGGTTAAAGAGAAAAATTTCAAAAACTTCTCAGAATTCACTGTATGCACAAATAGCTGATATCAGTATACCATACTTCATTTCTAAAAGTCACAGATCAATATGAAAGTAAGGTTTATTTCTCCCCAAACTTGCATTCTAAAATCTGTCAGTCAAGATGTACCATTCATAAGCCAATCAGAAATCTCACACCACCTCTAAATATGTTCTAACAATTGGACAGAAACTGCATTCAGTTCTTTGCTGCTTTTTTATGTAAAGTTACTGAAAACTTTTCAGATTCAACTCAAGTCCGTTTCATCTTTACCAGAACTAGAACCTACATGCAAGTATACTGCACATTTCATACCTGTTTCGTTCCAATCTATCATGGATATGTCCTACCATTATAACAGTGCACATCCAACAACAACAAACATCCACAAATATCATCTAAGTGATATGAATCTCCTTCAATCAGCCGAAGTGGTTTCTCGGTCTACCATCTCACTAATTAACTATCAGGATATATCGTTCTCGGACAAGTACCACAAATTAGTCTAAATTGTATTCATGTCATTCAAAATATGATTCTACACCAAATGTCAGGATGGATTGATTTCAGACTCAAGATTCTCTCCACCAACTTAACTAGAATCGGTATCTTTCAACAAGGTGCGGTGAATACCTACTGTCAATTAAACCACTGTTGCTTACATTTTCCAAAACGTTGGATCATATGAGTACGTTGGAGTGGACTCAATCTGCTAGAATGATGACAGACGTTACCAATTAATTGTCCAAGTGGAGTGATTAATTGTCAAAATCATAGAAATTTAATCAGAAGATCTGGGTTAGCCATATATGTCCAAGATAATGACGACCACTTCATATCTGATTCTGTATTGATCAGACAAACGGAGAATTTTGTTTCTCATCCAGACTATGAGTACCGTAGTTCTAAAATTCAAAATTCATTTTGCATTCAAGCCAAATTGGACGTTTCTTCCTTTTCTTCCCATTTTATACCCTGTCTAGGCCAAAGGAAGAAGCAATGCAGCCCATACGAATGGGGAACACCCACGCTATGTTCCAGGCCTAGCTGAAATCCCACCTCAAGAGGCAGAAAACTCACCGAAAAATACGCGCACATGTGAGCTATCTGCTCAAATGACTTTTTGCTCAGCAGATAGCTCCACTGTCGGCAGGCTTTAGAGCCCAAATTTGATGATGTTCTAGCATGTTGACTAACTGCGCAATCCAAAGCTTTGCTGCCTTCTGATTGGAGTAAGTGTGGAATGACAGACTGTCCACCCTGGCAACCACCATGGTCGTAGTTGTTCATATATATAGAACTTACATGGAGAAACGGCATATTAATATTGTTTGGCCTTGATATATCAATTTGACAACAATCTGCTTCATTTTACTTTGGACAATTCACAAAATTCGATCAGATTTTGACCGAATTTTCATCTGAATACACAGCAAAAGTAATTCACCTGATTTTCTCCATTGCTGCTTTTACCTACTTGTCATCAGTTGTTGTAAGTATCTCAATGAAATCGCAACTAAGTGGGACGGATGAGAGAGATAGAAACTGTATCAACGCAATTATTCAGAGGTTTTCAGGCTCATTTTGTAATAAAGAACACCGTGGATTGGTTCCTGATATCACCAGGATTAAAGGGGCACGGCACTAAACTTATCCACGTAGTTAAGGGAGACCTCTATTGACAATGTTGTTAAACTACCGCTTATCAGCCTCAACCTATGTAGAGTAACTCTTGTTGATAGAGTATCCATGTATGCATTGTAAATGAATCCTACATTCTCTAAAGCCTGGCGCACAGGAGAGAAAGTAGCTGAGCAAAACGTCATTCGAGGATTTTTACTCGGTCAATTTCCTCTCGTGTGCAGCGAAGGATCTTGATAATTCGCCGCACACGAGAGGAAATTGACAGAGTAAAAATCCTCGAATGACGTTTTGCTCAGCTACTTTCTCTCGTTTAACGCTGGGCGAGAGGCAAAATGGTATTGGAGAATGATGCAATCACTGCCGGTGGCACCGGCTGCCGACAAAATGTGGGAATATCCTGGCCCTTTAAATACCGAGATAGGTGGCCTCTCGTCCATCACCACATGATCAACCGAAAAGCAGCTGATGGAAAATGATGTCTAAATTGATCTGACTTTTTTATCTTGACAGGGGGCACTGTGAGTGATTGTACCAAAGACGTTAAAAACAGAGCAAAGCAATGCACGTCACGACGTCATTGATGCAGGGGAACAGGGACGAAATGTCGAAAGAGGCACAACCACCAGTCACAGCGCCTCCCTCAGTGGCGGTAGTTTGGCAGTTCCTTATTTTAGAAACCCCGTATCCAAGCGTCCCACCTTCAACCATCTGTCAGTTGCTTACTCTAGCTTCAACGGACAATTTTATCGCACCTTCTGCCTCTTGTATTAGTCCCTTATCTCCCGTCACGCATCTCAGTTTGCAATGAATGACAACCAAGTCATAAATTTTGGTTATTTGATGAAGAAAATTAATTCCTATGTTTGAGATCTTAATAATTGATGTTAGCGTCCGCAATGATGGAACACGGCGACGGCAATGTTTACAGAATCTGTTACGAATCACACTGTCTTCTTCACGTTGTTTGCTCACCGGTAATAATACGGACGTTTATGATACTCGCCAATCATCAAAGGCTGGAGATGGCTGCATATCAATCGTTAGATTGACGTCTACCATATTTGGATAACGGGGTGATTCTTCTGGTACCGGTATCACACACGAAGAGCAATGTTGACTCCCTACTCGTCAGCTAGGAGAAGGACAGGTATGATAGCTTAACCCT
>NMRB01000937.1:146752-186275 GCA_002633025.1 Notospermus geniculatus | reverse complement strand
ATAACTCACGCAGTGAGCCGCGAAGCGGCTCACGAAGTGAGTCTAATGGTTACGTGTGTGTAAAAAAATCTACAAAATTCAATGGAAAAATCAATACAGACACACAGACATGACAGAGATGTGTAGTCCGTGAATCTCAACACCTTGACGCAATATGGCGATTTTGTGGATGTCGTAAACCATCATCCTTTCCGCCGCGGCCGGAATCAGCCGTCCGTCGCGTCACGTCACGACGTCACGTCACGGTGCGCGGCGCCACGAAAAACATCATTTGCAGGAACAGGCCTAGAGGCCAGCCGGCCGCAGGCCTCAAAAGGGGGGTCTGGGGGTCTCCCCCAGAAAGGGGGGGTTTGGGGGGTCTCCCCCCGATTAGGTGACGGCTGCGTGAGTTCACGAGATCACTGATCTTTACATATTATCACCAGGATTAAAGGGGCACAGTATCCTGCACTAAACATATCCCCGTATTTAAGGGAGACCTCTATTGACAATGTTGTTAAACTACCGCTTATCAGCCTCAACCTATGTAGAGTAACTCTTGTTGATAGAGTATCCATGTATGCATTGTAAATGAATCCTACATTCTCTAAAGCCTGGCGCACAGGAGAGAAAGTAGCTGAGCAAAACGTCATTCGAGGATTTTTACTGAGTCAATTTCCTCTCGTGTGCGGCGAAGGATCTTGATAATTCGCCGCACACGAGAGGAAATTGACCGAGTAAAAATCCTCGAATGACATTTTGCTCAGCTACTTTCTCTCGTTTAACGGTGGGCGAGAGGCAAAATGGTATTGGAGAATGATGTAATCACTGCCGGTGCCACAAAATGTGGGAATATCCTGGCCCTTTAAATACCGAGATAGGTGGCCTCTCGTCCATCACCACATGATCAATCGAAAAGCAGCTGATGGAAAATGATGTCTAAATTGATCTGACTTTTTTATCTTGACAGGGGGCACTGTGAGTGATTGTACCAAAGATGTTAAAAACAGAGCAAAGCAATGCACGTCACGACGTCATTGATGCAGGGGACCAGGGACGAAATGTCGAAAGAGGCACAACCACCAGTCACAGCGCCTCCCTCAGTGGCGGTAGTTTGGCAGTTCCTTATTTTAGAAACTCCGTATCCAAGCGTTCCACCTTCAACCATCTGTCAGTTGCTTACTCTAGCTTCAACGGACAATTTTATCGCACCTTCTGCCTCTTGTATTAGTCCCTTATCTCCCGTCACGCATCTCAGTTTGCAATGAATGACAACCAAGTCATAAATTTTGGTTATTTGATGAAGAAAATTAATTCCTATGTTTGAGATCTTAATAATTGATGTTAGCGTCCGCAATGATGGAACATGGCGACGGCAATGTTTACAGAATCTGTTACGAATCACACTGTCTTCTTCACGTTGTTTGCTCACCGGTAATAATACGGACGTTTATGATACTCGCCAATCATCAAAGGCTGGAGATGGCTGCATATCAATCGTTAGATTGACGTCTACCATATTTGGATAACGGGGTGATTCTTCTGGTACCGGTATCACACACGAAGAGCAATGTTGACTCCCTACTCGTCAGCTAGGAGAAGGACAGGTATGATAGCTTAACCCTCGTCTGTTGGGTGCGACAGTAAGGCGTGGTGCCTTGTACCTTGTTCCTTTGCAAGGGGAGGTAAAAGACCCCACCCAAGTGAGGAACATGAGTAGCTTGAGATGGCCTCCTCCGTACTTACCAGGGCCGATAATGCTATGGCTTCGGCCCTGATGGAAAAATTGAACACAAATGACACATGGTAGCCCAGTGGGATTCATACCCGGGACCCTCTGACCGCTAGTGGGAGGCCCGAACCACTACACCACCGTGCTCCTCGAGATGTTGCATTTTACAACTCCTATGGAGAGCTGAGGGCCACAATATGACATTATTGGCTCCAACATTGGGCAAATTTAATGTACACCAGGAGGAAACCGGAGAATCCCGCTCTGTGGTAGAGCGATGCTGTCTGCTTCTGCACAATGACAAAAAGATGTCAACAGTTGTTCGCACGCCTTTCACTGCAGAAAAACCGAACAATTGACTCATTACGTTGCTCCTTTTTGTACGAAAAAGCCTGAATTGATACTGTTGGCGGTGACACCAGTGAAATGTATCCCTTTTTACTTGGCGGATAATTACTGTCTTGACAGAGACTACCCCGTGCGGTTGTGCATCCGGATAAAGTTTGGTATTGAAATCACAGCAATGGAAAACTTAAGTAGAAGTAGTTAGAGAACAAGAGTTTTGCGGCACCATTCTTCAGAAGATTTCAGATATTTACCGAGCATTCACGTGTGAAATTCGATGTTGCCTATTGAGAACTGCGTTTACAAAACATACACCTGGCTGTCGTGTGCCGTCTATTTTTCAACGCTCGTTTAATTCAACAGAATTAAATTGGATACGTTTTAAATGTAAATTACGCGAGCAATACGCTATCCGTTATCTCAGAGTTAATTTATGGATTTGGAAGTCTATTAGCGCGGCAGTGAATTCACCACATATTTTAATTATTGCATCTTCAGGAGATTTTTATGTAAATTTTTCAGCACTGGTGAAGACGCGACATTATCGGCACGATACACGCCGACCGCAGTTTCTTAAAAGCAGTATTGTCCGTCTTGAATTGGCAATTAGCATCAATGTGTACGGGCTCAAATTTTCGTTTCAAATCCGTTATTATGACATACGTAATTTATTCCTTCAGGTCACATGACCACAAAAGGATGTCGTTAGAGATGACCTTGAGTAGAAATATCCCAACTTTTGTTACAGACGTTAGGCGTCATTCGACCCAGTGATTTATTTCAAAAAACCTTGGTTTGAAATTCAAATTTGAGATTGTTTTTTCTCCAGAAGCAGTTACAGGATGATATCGCTTTGTTCTTCACCATCAAGTGGCTGTCCGTGCTCGTGATTTATCTCTGACATGAACAAACTCTGCTTGATGCTGACACGGACAAAAGGACTCCAGAAAAAATAGGATTTTAACGTCTGCTGCTGTCCATTATGTTAAAGGTGAATTCACATGAATATGTCAAAGATTTTTGACGGCACTTCCCAAAAACCCCATGAATTTAAAGAAAATGGCCCGTTTTGGCTACTTCCACGGTACAGATTCTGTACTCTACTACCAGTGATGAAACACTGCTGGCAGACGTGGATCTGAGGGGCGGCGCACCAGCACCTTTAGGCCAACAAATCTGTAAAACTGACCGTGAAATTCTGAAATTTGGAGCAAATCATTGAAATTCACCGCAGATTTCAATGTTTCTAGCACAGTGCGCCCCCTCTTTTCTGAAATCGTAGATCCGCCCCTGGTGACTTGCCTATGTGAGAGTTCATGAGTTAAGATTGGGTAGTGGACAGCATCGCTTGTCAAGCCATTCTGCACGATGCTGAGCATTTCAGCAGCACTCCATGAGTGTGATTTTACCCCAATGATACCGACCTCTACCAAAATATGCCCTTACTGACCCGCAGACAAAATGGACAGTTGGGCAGTCATGTTTTGACTTAGCCACAGCGGAATGCTTGATATCTATTTGTTTTCTATGAAGGGTCCTTGTGAATATTCCCTCACTGCCCACACTTGTCTGTTTATCTTTCTTTTGTGACCCTCTCCCTGCCCTGACAGGTGGTCCAGTCTGTCCCACATAAGAAAGACCGAGTTTGCACATACATTAAGTATGGGAAAGCAGACATTTCCACGTTCAATGTAAACGCAGTAGAGGAGTCAAGTATTGTCAGTCTAAACAGATAGTTTTGACAGCAGTTTAACAATGTTTTGAGAAGTATTGTCATGTTATTTCACAGGAAGACACCGGCTTTTAGCTCCCAGGGATAACTGCACCTTTGGTCTGAAGAATCGTTTGAAGGACTTGCACAATATTGACTTTGGTAAATGTGGTGTTTAACTGTGTCATTTTGAACCAAATATTTCTGTATTTCCTTTGTTTTTGTTTAGTTTGACTAAGGAAGAAGGAATGATGTCCTCGGGAAATTCAACAGAAATCACACATGCTAAATGAAGATTTGTCTTTTTTAAAATTCAGAACTATTTGTGAACAAAGTAGCCTAGCATTCAAAGAGCAACGTACAACACCTCACGAGGAAAAGCATGCAGTTCCATGTTATTACAACATGTCCAAATCAATTTCAATTTACTGAAATCTTTGACTACAATGAACCATTCATCAAATTCAACAAATAAAACATTGATTCAAATTACTGAATGACGGGTTAGAAGTTCATAACATTGCCTATGGTATGACTTTCAGAATCCATCATTTAACAGTAGGGGGTCGTGCTGTAGAAAAAATAAAATTGAATAAGAAACAGCACCTTTATCATTCGAGTTTTGACACTGGAAACAAATCGATTGTACTACCGGCGCCATCTCTTTATCTACTAGAAACCTATTGATGTTTGTAGCTTTTGCCTTTGTGAATTATTGAACAAAGCCTAACTGTGAAAAGAGCATCAGTGGAGGTCACAGCCAAAACGACGCTGGGGACAAGAACAAAAATAGTCTCAAGCATTTTCTCATTGATTACCTCATCCAGTCATTCTGCGGAGTGTTTGTGATACCATTTATCATTTTCAAACCATATCCGTTGGCCAGACATGACACCAGATCGCCAAACCCGTCAAATGTGTGAATCTCCCTCCGACGATGCTCAACCGCCATCTGTTTTACCCACGATGCAACGCCAATCCACGGCAATTTCACCGCCTCATTTACGGATGTCATCATTGATCAATTACGAGTAAATACGCAAAGGGGATGATGTTTACATGACATTTGTCTCATGCGGACAAGATTTTAACTAAATCAACACGAGCGCATCCGTTTATTTGTACGAGATATTCATGATGATCTAGCGAATGCAAATGACCAATGTTGGTCTTCAGCATATGTTTTTCAGATGGCTAACATCATTAATATTGTTCGGGCTGTCAGTGTCAGAGTGGCACGGTGAAAACAGTGGCGCCTGACACATTTGAGGTTCCGGGTTCAGTCCGTTGTCGAGCCTGCTCTTCTTGTGATAGGGAGGGCGACTCTCATGGTCTCTTTGACAGCGCAAGTTTTTTCTGGGTATCCTGGTTTCCTCCTGCGGTAGCCCATGTTAAATTCTCAGAATGTTTTTGAATTTGGCACATCCTAGCTGCTATCATTCATGATAACAAGGCCTTACATGTCACTCCAATTTTCAAGATGGCCGACTGGCAGCCATATTTGAAATCTGATTGGGTGGAACAGACAGGTGTGGTATGAGCTCACCCAGGTGAGTTAAAAAGGCAGAATATGGATATGTCCACCCATCATATCTTCGATCTCATGATGGTTCAATATCACCTGGTCTTGTTTGGAATGAAAATGTACAATCTTTAATTAAAACGATGGGACTGTCATGTGAGATGATTTATCACTGCAGCAAATGACAGGTCAGGCCATTTCAATTTTTTTATCTGTTTTAGTTGGCTAGCCTACATTTTTGGCCTGTTTTTGGAAAACGATATTTTTCCTGTTTTTGGAATAACGATATTTTTCAAGTTTCCCTCAGAAATGACAGAGGCAGAATGGCTGCCAAAAAACAAATTTCAGGTGAAGTTCAAATACATACATCATTTTTTTCTGAATATTTCATGCATGTTGGTTTAATTTCATTTTCTATTCCTCCTTCCTACAACTCACAATGATGAATCACACCAAAAATAGATAGCTCGCTTATCTATTTTTGATCACACTCAGAAGACAGACAAAGGTATTTTGGCCAAATTTTTATTTCTATTTTCATTCCTTGCACCTAAAATTAATTTTCAGGAGATCTGCCTGCAAAACAGATAAAATAATTGCTTTGGCCTTGGTTCTGATACTTATTTACAAACACAAGCAGACGTTACTGATAGGATGAGCATATGGAGATGTTTGCTCAAATCACTGGTCATCCAACCGGACACTAGGCGGCGCCAGAGTACAGAATGCTCACTTCACTGCCAGAAACCTAGACACAAAAGCACTTCTGCTGCAACAATCAAATTGTTGAAAGCCAGCAAACTCTCATCAATTTAAATGACCTCCGAGTGTTTATCTTTTCTGAGTTGGCAATGGATCAGAGCAGGGCAGGTGATTGAATTCAATCCATTTGCTTGATTTTTGAAAAAGTTTACCTCATTATGAACTAAGCCCCATTGTTCATGTGACCTGTTGTTCCCCAAGATGAAAAATTAAACTGTCAGTTACAAAGTGTGAAATGCCTTTGTTGGTATTGAAAGTGTAGTAGAATTGCTTAGAGTATAACGAAATAAGAAGATCAGATCACCCCAACAATCTGATTTAACACAGTGTATGACTTCACATTGACAAAGTCGTAAGAGATGTTACTACCCCACACTTAGAGCAATTCACCAAATATTCACCCAGGAGCCTACCCAACACAGTATCACATTGCATAATGTTGGTGAGGGTGTGTCACCTTGGGCCATTTTTTTCTCATGTCCTTTGGGTGCCTTCAGATAAAAGCTTGCCCCCAGGCTGCTATTTCAACTAATTACATCATTGCAAAGTAACTGGAGGGCTCCCTGAGAGTTCCCCCTGGGCATGGATTGGGAGTCAAAGAGGAAATTGATTCACTTTATTTGGAAGATGTAAGATTCGGAGGCTGACAGTCCAAGGTCACATGGCTGCCAGACCAAGTTTCACAAGTTGAAATCCTTTGTGACCATCTAGGCCTGGAAGTATTTCCAAAGTGTCATTTGGGTCTTCAAAGATGGGAAACATCCCTCTCCAAGGCTCAAAATAAGCGGTATCGCATCGCAATTTGCGACAGAAAAATCAGAGAGTGCGATATGGCCGAGGAGGTAAATTTGCAAAATTGCTACACATCGTTTTCAAGTAGAGACAGCCGTGGCTGGCCAGCAGCGGCCGTCGAGGAGTCAGTCAGTACATAGTTCATCGGCAACTAACAACACCAACCAAACCTCGCTTTCATGATTGTTACACATGAGTCACAGTATGTTCGCCATGCATGAGTGAGTGTTGTTGTGTGCGAGGTTGACATCAACAGCCATGCAAGATGGCTTCCGCTGTTGAACATGTTGAATGGACAAAAAAGTTGCTACACAAAGTACCAAAATTGCGAATCAAGTGGAACCCTTGATTGGCAATTTCGCTACACAAGTAAAAAAGTTATTTTGAGCCTTGCTCTCAGAGTGATACTGACAAAACTTCAGAATTAGCAGCTTTGTGACGTACCGGTACTGAAGCAGGCGCTGCTCTACTTGAGAGCCTGATACTGACAAAACTTCAGAATTAGCAGCTTTGTGACGTACCGGTACTGAAGCAGGCGCTGCTCTACTTGAGAGCCTTCACTTGCAGGTTGGCTCTCTATGGGCAAATCAACCATAGAAAACTATGGGTGATCATTACTGTCCATTGGTCTCAGTGTAACCCGTGAGGAAGCCAACAATAGTAAATTGCCCATTGAAAGCCAACTCAATGGAGAAAACTCCCAAGAGGAGCAGTGGCTTATGTTCTGAAAGTGAAAGCACACTGAAAATGCTGGTGTCCAGAGAAATAGCTCACACTGCCACATTATGAAATTTTAATAAATCAGATTTTTAAAGATTTGTTTCAAAAAGAACTGATGGTGTAACAAAAGCAAGGCATCCACGGCCTTGGCTCTCTAAGCTCAGAGATAAATTTTCAATAGTCTCAACCTCCTTTGCAGCTGTCCTCGACTAATTCATGCATACTGATCAACTGTTAATCCCATTTTGACAGGTCCAACTGTAACCACTGCTGCAGCTCTATTCTAGGACAATGACAATAATTGCGTACCTCATCCTGGTGGGAACCCCCAAATCTGTCCCTTTACTCAGAATAACTGGTACTTTTCTCCACACTCTCATTTTTTTCAAATTCTTCGGGTGCAGAACACCGCAGAGGCTACTTGCAGTTAACTTTTATATTTTGAGGAATTTGGAAGTTTGCCAGATACCGGTAAGAGGACAGTGCCTCAAAAACCTATTTTTGACTCTGAGAAAGCTTGTCATTGAAGACATATCATCTCACCCTGCCAAGGGGTGCAGGCAATGGATAGAAAGGGTAAGAACAGCAGGGGTGACAATAGTTGATGGAATAACAACAACAGCAGCAGAGCTCAGTTTCCTTACGGTCCAACCAAGGGGGTGGGAATATAGGATGGAAGAACAAGGACAGGTCTGCCCAAAAACAACAGCAGTTTCTTCATAATATATTTGAATGGCTTGTTGAATATTTAATAGCACTTGCCAGGACTGTTGTCCTTCCGTCTTATTCTCCACCTGTTTTGACAATGCCTTGCACCAAACTCACAGTTACCAGCTTCTCCGTCAGGTCATCCATAATTCATTGATATTTAAAAGGATTAGGATGCTTGGACTCAGCACCAACACGAGGGCATGGGGAGCGTACTTGTTGGGCGTGAGAGTGCTTAGTGTTAAATTGGTCTCTGGGTCAGGTTGAGGAACGCGAGGGGCACAGTGGTTGAGTGTAAGAATTGAGCCTGTGAGATCACAGGTTCAATTCCCCACTGAGTTGCCACTTAGTACCCTAAACTGGTCTGAAAGGAGATCGAGGAGTCAGCGGCGCATATTGCCAAAAGATGGCAGCAAACTTCCAGCTAGTCCGAACGTCTGACTCGTATTGCTATTTTTAGAATCTGCTGGACGCTAATACAGAGTCAGATGATGAGTAACCGAAGAACCAGATTTTGGTTCTATGTCATCAGCATGATCAGATCACGGATTGGTGGTTCCCGTATCACGTGACCTCAAACTGTAAAGATGGCGATGCTGTGCTGATTCGCCGATTCGGCTTTTCGAGAGGAATATTTTTCGTGATTTTGATAACAAATTGCGGTTTTCTTAATGTTTGTCTGGCTAAGAGTGAACAGAGAGCGTGATTGCGAGTGTAGCTGGTTGAAACAGCAAGTAAAATGCCTGAAAGCAGCGTTGTCAAGTGATACAATTGCCGTGCACTAAAATGTATTCAAAACACACCAGGATGGACAGACCAATCAAAATAGACCCCCCGCGATAGGCTTCATCTGACTCTTGTTGCGGCCGTCAGTTCTGCAAATGAGCAACAGGAGGCAGTGTTCGGACTAACTTCCAGCGGACAAATACACAAGAAAATCCACGTGACTGGTGCTCGATTAAGAATGAATGGGTCCACTATATGCATTGAATTGGGCTGTAGTGACACCTATTGGTCAACTCACTGACAGCTCCTATTGATGTGCTGAATGAGATTCACTTTAATTCCCCAGAAAGATGTCTGGGGAGATTGGGGTAATAATAGGGAGGTTGAGATCAGCAACTTAGGCCACATAAAAAAAATCTTTAGTTTAGCATCAGTCAAAGTTGTAAAAAGTGAGGAGGGAGGAGGGTTTTTTTTTTTTTTTTTTTTTTTTTTTAATACTGAAATGGACTGTGATCATCGAAAGAGAGCTTGGAAGCATTGCACCATTTACCATACAATAGACAAATCCTTAATATTAACTCGAAAAAGGTTTTTATTCAAAAAAATAAATATCTTGAGTCACCCTGGAAAAGGCATGTGTAGACAAGAAACCACACTTTTTGACAGAGAACATTATAATGTGAGAAAAGAATTGAAGAAAAAAAATTTTTTTGAAAAAAAAAAAAAAATTTTTGAGGCGGCGAGAAAATTCGAGGCGGGCGCTGATGCTAAACTAAAGATTTTTTTTATGTGGCCTTATCACGGATCCTTATATTGATCGAAAAGTACACAAAAGTCCTCGTTGTCA
Organism: Notospermus geniculatus; assembly: GCA_002633025.1. Classification (NCBI taxonomy): domain Eukaryota; kingdom Metazoa; phylum Nemertea; class Pilidiophora; order Heteronemertea; family Lineidae; genus Notospermus; species Notospermus geniculatus. Next base: position 176,431 of record NMRB01000937.1, on the reverse strand, counting down.
TTATCCGTATACCGGTATATAAGGATCAAGTCGCCGATCTCAACCTCCCTAATGAATGTGATGCATTAGGCCAACGCTAGGCCTAAATGAAAACTTCAGATTATTCCATGCAGCTAATTCTGATCAGTCAGTTTTGCCATTTTTTCCTGCCATCTTCCCCCACCCAGGAGGAACATCCCCCTATCACACCATCACCACACCAGGACATCATCAGAGGCAGACCTCACCTGACAAGCCACTGATACCATAATCCCAAACAATCACAACGCTTCTCATGTGGTCAGGTGATTACTTTTTTCAGGGTACAATCTTATCCGTAGGTACCATCCTGGTCATCCCGGAGGAAAAACCAATTCTTCACGAGATTCATCAGCCAAGAAATCACACCTACTCACCATCCTCTCGCAGAGATAATTAGAAAAATACATCCTTGGTCACCGTGGAGATATCTTCTTGACCATGTGGTTATTCTCGGTGGATCCCAAAGATAATCACACTCAATAACCCCTCACTCCAATACATCGATGATTCCGCGATGTTTTTACCGCAGAGATCTCCACCAATAGTTTGATACTTCCGGGGAAAGATGCCCACACACCAAAACCGTATTCCGGTGCGGATCCCGGAAGTCATTGGCTTCAATGTTATTTTAATGAAGCGTTCACACAGATATCGTGCAGAAGGCAGCTTCTCCTACATGATTTCTGTGTAGATACTTCATTGAAATAGCACTGAAACCATAGCTTGCAGGAACTGCACTCCAGAACCCACTAGAACTTGGTTTTGGTGTGTTGGGACTTTTAGAGGACATAGGCCAATAACAACAAGAGCAACACTAGGCGTGGCATCCCTTGCCCACAGGACAAGAACAGGGTAGGGTCCAGGATCACTAGGCCCAAAAAATAAATGTTGTAAATGCATTGAACCCCATGTGGCACGGCTTAACCCACCGGCCATGGAGGTCATTTCCTTTATGGCCTAGTGGTTTGTGCATTGGCCTCCGAGCTGGAAGTTCAGCAACATAGAGTGCGACCACTGTGTGGATGGGTAACCAGCCCACAAAGAAACACAGAAAAGATGAATTTATATTTGCACATGCAGGTGCTGTCTCAGAAATAAGACAGACATTCGCAAACAAAATGCACCAATCACAAAAGCTGAAAGCTACTCCGCTGTAGATTTAAGCAAGTTAAAAGCCATTCATAAGCATTCTACCACTTGACAAGCAACAACCTGGGATGAGCATCCTCCCACAGCAGGGGTTTTTACCTCGCTCCTTCATCCACTGTAAGAAGAGGGACGAGACCAAAGTCCTGCTATGGGAGGATGGGGATGAGAAGCAAGACAACATTGCACAACATGCAGATGTCAGGGATTCCTAGTCATCTAATGGCAGGGATAAGGCTGCCCACTTGCCAAGCAACATGAACTTATTGAATTTATCGAATAGGCCTACAATCCCTTCGCCACACTGACAGCCCTGTTCTTGAGTCAGGTGTACATTGCAGACCAAAATCTGCCACCAGAAATCTGGCTTAACGTTCCGTGTGGCAAACAGGACCTTCTAAGATGAATAAAGCTAATTAAACAAATGAAACAAACAAACAGATGACGGAGGTATCATCAACATCATTGATTATAAACGGAGGATGCATCCGGGGGTAACCAACATGCAGACGAACAAACATGCAGAGAATGCACTTACTGACCTTAGAGTCTCGCTCAGGCAGAGATCTGAGCAAGACTTTCAGGCATTTCAGGAAAACCGTGGCTCCTGTTGAAAAATTAGAAGGTAGAATTATTAGATGAAGTCAAAAGAGAGAACTATCAGAGGTTGACATGAGAAGAACACGAAAGTGATAAACTGGGAAAAGAACAAGGAGAAAGGAAAGGCACCACCCATTTCACATAATGCTCATCAGGGCAGGCCTTGCCGTTTGAGGGGCGCGAAAATGTGGATGTGCCTTGCAAACAATAGAAATTCTATTGTTTGCAAGGCACATGCAGGGGGTAGCTAGGGGGGGGATGGGAGGGTAAATGTCCCCACAAGTGTAGCCTTGTTGAAGTCAATTATTAAAGAGGCACTGTAATGACAATAAAGGAAACGTCGCCTCCAAAATTTCGCAAATTTTCGACCCCAAACGGGGTCTTCCTCAGGCACTTTCTAGTAGAGATCCCAGAAGTGATACAGTAGCGATTGCGCTAAACATACCCGCGTTAAGGGAGACCTCTATTGACAATGTTGTTAAACTGCTGCTTATCAACCTCGCCCCATGTAGAGTAACTCTCATTCCTAGGGTATCCACATATGGATTTGTAATCAGACCTTCTCCAACACTGGGGCGAAAGGCAGAACTACCGTATTGGAAAATGATGCAATCACCGCCGGTGGTGGCGGCTGTCGACAAAAAGTGGCAATACAGTGGTTCTTTAATGGTGATGACAATGACAGACAACAAGGGATAGTTGTAAGCTCACCAAGTGAGCTGAAAAGAGTGAGAACATTTTAAACCTGCTTTAAAAATTCCAAGGGTTAATTTGACACTAATTAGCTGGGAAGTTTTAAAGTGAGATGAGTGCTGACTGTTGCATCGATGATAAAAGACAGCAACCCGACATTCATCAGTTTCATGTTGTCATGAAATATGCATCATTTTGAAACTTCCGAACTGTGTTCTGTCGCTTTGAGCTTGTACACCGATGTTAGACATCCTGGATTGAACGAAGACTACAAAGGCTGAAGATGTCTCATTACGGCCCGCAACGACGAACGTCCAATTGAAAATATACCGTATCTGAATAATTTATTACGTGTTCTAATTGGGGTGATCTTCAGGCTGGGAAGAGTTACCACGGTGAATAGACGCGAGACAAGCCGATGATGTTTCAACGATGTTTCACCTCATTATTGTTACAATAATACGCCATAACAATCGAACCCCAACGCAATCATCGGACAATAAATTTGTGTAAAGATTTTGTTAGCGGAGCCTGTCCGGACATCATCGGGGTGATGGATCTTTTCTCTGAACACGCGGGGGATTCCCACAGTTGGAGGAAATCTCCCATCTCTCCGCGTATTGGTTATCTAAATTGTCCACGTTGGATTGTGTACCTGTCAAATTGCTTATAGATTCCTGTCTCTGCTTCATGTATAATTCAGGAGCTGAAAATCTGACAAGAAATGGGCTTTCTTTTGGTGTCTCTTGCGTTGTAATCATTAATGCTATCACAACTCTTTACGGGAAGTTATCTGGAGGTGGTGGTGGGAGTTGATGACACGAAGGTGGCCATGCTGAATCAGGGTTTCGCCAGGACATTCTGTCCCTGGATTTTCGTCATCTCAGGACATTTGCCTAGAATTTTCATCCCAGGAACATTTTGCCCCGGGAACATGTCATGCCAGAGGACCTTTCATCCCATAGACATCACATTCTCCTCGGTTTTCAGGAACTCAGACTCGCGAAACTTATTAGTTGAAAGTTGACCATTGTAAACCAGCTTGTCTTTTCCCCCAGTGTTCTCACCATGCAGGCTTTTTAAAGAGGGCGGTACCACCCTGTTCAAAATTCAGAGGTCAATTTACCACCCTGTTCAAATTTTTACCACCCTGTTTAAAAATGTAACTTGCAATGCATTTTCTATTACACCACCCTGTTTGAATTTCACTCCCACCCTGTTTGAAAATCCAGGGCCTTAAAATCATAGGAAAATGCAGTCATCTCACCCTGCTTGGAAAAATTTCTGGCTAGAATCACTAACTCCGACAACAAACAAAGGACCCGAACATCACAGATCAGTCTCATCTTCATTAGAATCACAGCCCATTAGACAGCGTAGAAGATCTCACAAACGCCCCACCATACACCTCGCCTCTTGTTTAGCACACTAACTAGTTGCCTATCAAAAATCACGGGGCCCCTGCGGTGTTCGGGCCCTCCCATCACATTCCAGATGTCCTGTGTATTCAAGATCACCCGAGCGTATGCCGCACGCACAAAAGTCTTGAACGGCAAAACTTGGGACTGTCTTCTTCGAGATTCGCTGATGCAAACGTGCGTAATCCGCAATTTTTCATTATCAGCCTCGAAAAGGAGATGATCGCGCCACAAAGCATCATGGGTAAATCACGTTGTTCTTTCGTAATTTTGAAAGCGGCGGGAGGATATCAACAAAAGATTACCGAAATGGGAGGAACCCTGAATATCTTGCCATGGCTCGCAGGGGAGCGTGATCTTTTTGTAGTTTGGGACATGCCTTGAGGCGCATCTCTGGTGATAGGATGGAGCAGATTACGCAGCTAATGAGATGCAACAGTCACATGAGAGCGGAGCAGACGAATTTGATTCTCAACAGAAGACAACACCTTCATGTGCCTGTTTTGTGCGATGAAACTCTCCCAGATTCCATCATGACTTTTTTCAATTTGCAGATGATTTTAAATTTTATATTATTTGACGTCATACACTCTCAAGGTGTTTTTTTTTGTGAAACTTCAATATTTTCACCCAAAATTGATCCTTATTTTTGCTGTTATCATTCTGAAGCATAAAATTTTAAAATTCTTTCCAGCTAGTTTCAAGTGGAACCTCTCTATTAAGGACACCTCCGGGACTGGTAGTTACTGTCCTTTTAAATTGAGAGGTTTCCAGATTACAGAGGTCAAAACTGACAGAAATGACCAGTTTTGGACTGAACGTTGGTGCCCTTAATAGAGAGATGTCCTCCACTAGTACTGGTAGTTGCTGTCCTTAATTGAGAGGTGTCCTGGGCCCAGTTGCACAAAGAATCTTAAGTCTAAGAAAAAACTTAAGTCTGAAATGAAGCCATCTGATTTGCTGAAACCTGGTCACATGATGACTTAAGTCAAACTTTAGACTTAAGATTCTTTGTGAAACTGGGCCCTGATTACAGAGGTCAAAATTCATAGAAATGACCAGTTTGGGACTGAACTTTGGTGTCCATAATAGAGAGGTGTCTTGCTGATAGAGGTGTCCGCAAAGAGAGATTCCACTGTATTGTTTCACTACAAAAACAAATTTGTTTATCTTTTGAGACAATATATTGAAACTACTTGGAAAGAGTTTGAAAGGGCTTTAACCAAAATTCCACAACTGCATAGATATTATAAGAGGTAACTCTATCTAATGACCGGATTCCACATATTGTAATGTAGAATGCAAATCCAAGAACATTATCCTGAAACCAGACTCATTAAGGATTGGTATGAATTATTTTGTATAAGAACAAAAGATAGGAAAGTATTAATGCTACATAATGGACACTAACTTGAGGCAAAGGTCGTGTCCTAACCCAGGAGGGGGGCAGCTAAAAGACGGCACTGCGGCCATCCTTACGACCGAGTGATTATGATTTATCCTAACAAGGTTCAAAAGATCGTCATGATTTTGACCGAATTTTCATCTGAATACACAGCAAAAGTAATTCACCTGATTTTCTCCATTGCTGCTTTTACCTACTTGTCATCAGTTGTTGTAAGTAATCTCAATGAAATCCCAACTAAGTGGGACGGATGAGAGAGATAGAAACTGTATCAACGCAATTATTCAGAGGTTTTCAGGCTCATTTTGTAATAAAGAACACCGTGGATTGGTTCCTGATATCACCAGGATTAAAGGGGCACGGTATCCTGCACTAAACATATCCGCGTATTTAAGGGAGACCTCTATTGACAATGTTGTTAAACTACCGCTTATCAGCCTCAACCTATGTAGAGTAACTCTTGTTGATAGAGTATCCATGTATGCATTGTAAATGAATCCTACATTCTCTAAAGCCTGGCGCACAGGCGAGAAAGTAGCTGAGCAAAACGTCATTCGAGGATTTTTACTCAGTCAATTTCCTCTCGTGTGCAGCGAAGGATCTTGATAATTCGCCGCACACGAGAGGAAATTGACAGAGTAAAAATCCTCGAATGACGTTTTGCTCAGCTACTTTCTCTCGTTTAACGCTGGGCGAGAGGCAAAATGGTATTGGAGAATGATGCAATCACTGCCGGTGGCACCGGCTGCCGACAAAATGTGGGAATATCCTGGCCCTTTAAATACCGAGATAGGTGGCCTCTCGTCCATCACCACATGATCAACCGAAAAGCAGCTGATGGAAAATGATGTCTAAATTGATCTGACTTTTTTATCTTGACAGGGGGCACTGTGAGTGATTGTACCAAAGACGTTAAAAACAGAGCAAAGCAATGCACGTCACGACGTCATTGATGCAGGGGAACAGGGACGAAATGTCGAAAGAGGCACAACCACCAGTCACAGCGCCTCCCTCAGTGGCGGTAGTTTGGCAGTTCCTTATTTTAGAAACCCCGTATCCAAGCGTCCCACCTTCAACCATCTGTCAGTTGCTTACTCTAGCTTCAACGGACAATTTTATCGCACCTTCTGCCTCTTGTATTAGTCCCTTATCTCCCGTCACGCATCTCAGTTTGCAATGAATGACAACCAAGTCATAAATTTTGGTTATTTGATGAAGAAAATTAATTCCTATGTTTGAGATCTTAATAATTGATGTTAGCGTCCGCAATGATGGAACACGGCGACGGCAATGTTTACAGAATCTGTTACGAATCACACTGTCTTCTTCACGTTGTTTGCTCACCGGTAATAATACGGACGTTTATGATACTCGCCAATCATCAAAGGCTGGAGATGGCTGCATATCAATCGTTAGATTGACGTCTACCATATTTGGATAACGGGGTGATTCTTCTGGTACCGGTATCACACACGAAGAGCAATGTTGACTCCCTACTCGTCAGCTAGGAGAAGGACAGGTATGATAGCTTAACCCTCGTCTGTTGGGTGCGACAGTAAGGCGTGGTGCCTTGTACCTTGTTCCTTTGCAAGGGGAGGTAAAAGACCCCACCCAAGTGAGGAACATGAGTAGCTTGAGATGGCCTCCTCCGTACTTACCAGGGCCGATAATGCTATGGCTTCGGCCCTGATGGAAAAATTGAACACAAATGACACATGGTAGCCCAGTGGGATTCATACCCGGGACCCTCTGACCGCTAGTGGGAGGCCCGAACCACTACACCACCGTGCTCCTCGAGATGTTGCATTTTACAACTCCTATGGAGAGCTGAGGGCCACAATATGACATTATTGGCTCCAACATTGGGCAAATTTAATGTACACCAGGAGGAAACCGGAGAATCCCGCTCTGTGGTAGAGCGATGCTGTCTGCTTCTGCACAATGACAAAAAGATGTCAACAGTTGTTCGCACGCCTTTCACTGCAGAAAAACCCAACAATTGACTCATTACGTTGCTCCTTTTTGTACGAAAAAGCCTGAATTGATACTGTTGGCGGTGACACCAGTGAAATGTATCCCTTTTTACTTGGCGGATAATTACTGTCTTGACAGAGACTACCCCGTGCGGTTGTGCATCCGGATAAAGTTTGGTATTGAAATCACAGCAATGGAAAACTTAAGTAGAAGTAGTTAGAGAACAAGAGTTTTGCGGCACCATTCTTCAGAAGATTTCAGATATTTACCGAGCATTCACGTGTGAAATTCGATGTTGCCTATTGAGAACTGCGTTTACAAAACATACACCTGGCTGTCGTGTGCCGTCTATTTTTCAACGCTCGTTTAATTCAACAGAATTAAATTGGATACGTTTTAAATGTAAATTACGCGAGCAATACGCTATCCGTTATCTCAGAGTTAATTTATGGATTTGGAAGTCTATTAGCGCGGCAGTGAATTCACCACATATTTTAATTATTGCATCTTCAGGAGATTTTTATGTAAATTTTTCAGCACTGGTGAAGACGCGACATTATCGGCACGATACACGCCGACCGCAGTTTCTTAAAAGCAGTATTGTCCGTCTTGAATTGGCAATTAGCATCAATGTGTACGGGCTCAAATTTTCGTTTCAAATCCGTTATTATGACATACGTAATTTATTCCTTCAGGTCACATGACCACAAAAGGATGTCGTTAGAGATGACCTTGAGTAGAAATATCCCAACTTTTGTTACAGACGTTAGGCGTCATTCGACCCAGTGATTTATTTCAAAAAACCTTGGTTTGAAATTCAAATTTGAGATTGTTTTTTCTCCAGAAGCAGTTACAGGATGATATCGCTTTGTTCTTCATCATCAAGTGGCTGTCCGTGCTCGTGATTTATCTCTGACATGAACAAACTCTGCTTGATGCTGACACGGACAAAAGGACTCCAGAAAAAATAGAAAACGTCTGCTTCTGTCCATTCTGTTAAAGGTGAATACCCATGAATATGTCACTAGGGATTTTTGAGGGGCACTTCCCAAAAACCCCATGAATTTAAAGAAAACGACCAGTTTGGCTACTTCGAGGATACAGATTCTGTACTACTACTGAAACAGCTAGACAGGGGCGGATCCAGGATTTGGGAAAAGAGGGGACACCCTGTGCTAGGAACATTAAAATTTGCGCCCAATTCCAGAATTTCATGGTTGATTTTACAGATTTGTTGGCCAAAAGGGGAGGCGCTCGCCCGGTGCGCACCCCTCTGGATCCGCGCCTGCTAGTTGCCCAAAAAAACCCTGAATTTAAAGAAAATGACCGGTTTGGGCTACTTCGAGGGCATATTCTGTACAAGGCCTACTACTCTATTGATTGAAACTGCTAGCTGGCGACTTCGCCTATGTGAGAGTTCATGAGGTACTAGTAAGCTTGGGTAGTGGACAGCATCGCTTGTCAAGCCCATTCTGCACGATGCTGAGCATTTCAGCAACACTCCATGAGTGTGATTTTACCCCAACGATACCAACCTCTACCAAATTATGCCCTTACTGACCCGCAGACAAAATGGACAGTGGGCAGTCATGTTTTGACTTTGCCACAGCGGAATGCTTGGTATCTGTTTGTTTTCTATGAAGGGTCCTTGGTCCCTTGTGAACATTCCCTCACTGCCCACACTTGTCTGTTTATCTTTCTTTTGTGACCCTCTCCCTGCCCTGACAGGTGGTCCAGTCTGTCCCACATTAGAAAGACCGAGTTTGCACATACATAAAGTATGGGATGGGAAAGCAGACATTTCCACGTTCAATGTAAATGCAGTGAAGGGGTCAAGTATTGTCAGTCTCTAAACAGATAGTTTTGACAGCAGTTTAACAATGTTTTGAGAAGTATTGTCATGTTATTTCACAGGAAGACACCGCTTTTATAGCTGCCGGGAATAACTGCACCTTCCATTGGAAGAACCGTTTGAACAACTTGTGCAATATTGACTCAGGTAAACCTGGTTTTAACTGTGTCATTTTGAACCAAATATTTCTGTATTTCCTTTGTTTTTGTTTAGTTTGACTAAGGAAGAAGGAATGATGTCCTCAGGAAATTCAACAGAAATCACACATGCTAAATGAAGATTTGTCTTTTTTTAAATTCAGAACTATTTGTGAACCAAGTAGCCTAGCATTCAAAGAGCAACGTACAACACCTCATGAGGAAAAGCATGCAGTTCCATGTTATTTCAACATGTCCAAATCAATTTCAATTTACTGAAATCTTTGACTACAATGAACCATTCATCAAATTCAACAAATGAAACATTGATTCAAATTACTGAATGACGGGTTAGAAGTTCATAACATTGCCTATGGTATGACTTTCAGAATCCATCATTTAAAGGAGTTAGACGCCGAAGTTGTAAACACTCACTCACTGGTTCTCTATCCACGGACGCCTGCGGTGCTGCCACCTATTGTCGGTGATATGTACTGACGTGAAGTATCGCGAGTGAGTTGCATCGGACCGGGACCCAGTCTAACGATCACGGGTGCTGCCACCTGCATGAAGGAATAAAACTAGTTTGCCGACCATATTTGTAAACAAACCAGCTTGTTTACAACTTCGGCGTCTAACTCCTTTAACAGCAGGGGCCGTGCTGTAGAAAAAATAAAATTGAATGAGAAACAGCACCTTTATCATTCGAGTTTTGACACTAGAAACAAATCGATTGTACTACCGGCGCCATCTCTTTATCTACTAGAAACCTATTGATGTTTGTAGCTTTTGCCTTTGTGAATTATTGAACAAAGCCTAACTGTGAAAAGAGCATCAGTGGAGGTCACAGCCAAAACGATGCTGGGGACGAGAACAGAAATAGTCTCAAACATTTTCTCATTGATTACCTCATCCAGTCATTCGGCGGAGTGTTTGAGATACCATTTATCATTTTCGAACCATATCCGTTGGCCAGACATGACACCAGATCGCCAAACCCGTCAAATGTGTGAATCTCCCTCCGACGATGCTCAACCGCCATCTGTTTTACCCACGATGCAACGCCAATCCACGGCAATTTCACCGCCTCATTTACGGATGTCATCATTGATCAATTACGAGTAAATACGCAAAGGGGATGATGTTTACATGACATTTGTCTCATGCGGACAAGATTTTAACTAAATCAACACGAGCGCATCCGTTTATTTGTACGAGATATTCATGATGATCTAGCGAATGCAAATGACCACCGTTGGTCTTCAGCATATGTTTTTCAGATGGCTAACATCATTAATATTGTTCGGGCTGTCAGTGTCAGAGTGGCACGGTGAAAACAGCGGCGCCTGTCACCTCTGAAGTTCGGGTTCAGTCCCTTGTCGAGCCTGCACTTCTTGTGATAGGGAGGGCCAGTCTCTTCGACAGCATAAGTTTTTTCTGGGTATTCTGGTTTCCTCCTGCTGTATCCCATGTTAAATTCTCCAAATGTTTTTGTATTCAACACATCCTAGCTGCTATCATTCATGGCCTTACATATCACTCCAATTTTCAAGATGGCCGACTAGCAGCCATATTTGAAATCTGATTGGGTGGAACAGACAGGTGTGGTATGAGCTCACCCAGGTGAGCTAAAAAGGCAGAATATATGGATATGTCCACCCATCATATCTTCGATCTGATGATGGTTCAATATCACCTGGTCTTGTTTGGAATGAAAATGTACAATCTTTAATTAAAACGATGTGACTGTCATGTGAGATGATTTATCACTGCAGCAAATGACAGGTCAGGCCATTTCAATTTTTTAATCTGTTTAGTGGACTAGCCTACATTTTTGGCCTGTTTTTGGAAAAATGATATTTTTCCTGTTTTTGGAATAACGATATTTTTCAAGTTTCCCTCAGAAATGACAGAGGCAGAATGGCCGTCCGAAAAAAAAATTTCAGGTAAAGTTCAAATACGTACATCATTTTTTTCTGAATATTTCATGCATGTAGGTTTAATTTTGTTTTCTATTCGTCCTTACAACACCTCAAAATGATGAATCACACTCAGAAAAAGGTATCTTGCCAAACTTTTTTTTCTATTTTCATTCCCTGGACCTACGTGTAAAATTGATTTTTGGGAGATCTGCCTGCAAAACAGATAAAATAATTGCTTTGGCCTTGGTTCTGATATTTATTTACAAACACAAGCAGACCTTACTGATAGGATGAGCATATGGAGATGTTTGCTCAAATCACTGGTCATCTAACCGGACACTAGGCGGCGCCAGAGTACAGAATGCTCACTTCACTGCCAGAAACCTAGACACAAAAGCACTTCTGCTGCAACAATCAAATTGTTGAAAGCCAGCAAACTCTCATCAATTTAAATGACCTCCGAGTGTTTGTCTTTTCTGAGTTGCGAATGGATCAGAGCAGGGCAGGTGATTGAATTCAATCCATTTGCTTGATTTTTGAAAAAGTTTACCGTACCTCATTATGAACTAAGCCCCATTGTTCATGTGACCTGTTGTTCCCCAAGATGAAAAATTAAACTCTGTCAGTTACAAAGTGTGAAATGCCTTTGTTGGTATTGAAAGTGTAGCAGAATTGCTTAGAGTATAACGAAATAAGAAAATCAGATCACCCCAACAATCTGATTTAACACACAGTGTGTGAATCCACATTGACAAAGTCGTAAGAGATGTTACTACCCCACACTTAGAGCAATTCACCAAATATTCACCCAGGAGCCTACGCAACACAGTATCACATTGCATAATGTTGGTGAGGGTGTGTCACCTTGGGCCATTTTTTTTCTCATGTCCTTTGGGTGCCTTCAGATAAAAGCTTGCCCCCAGGCTGCTTTTTCAACTACATTTAATTACATCATTGCAAAGTAACTGGAGGGCTCCCTGAGAGTTCCCCCTGGGCATGGATTGGGAGTCAAAGAGGAAATTGATTCACTGGAAGATGTAAGATTCGGAGGCTGACAGTCCAAGGTCACATGGCTGCCAGGCCAAGTTTCACAAGTTGAAATAACAACAACAGCAGCAGCAGAGCTCAGTTTCCTTATGGTCTAACCAAGGGGGTGGGAATATAGGATGGAAGAACAAGGACAGGTCTGCCCAAAAACAACAGCAGTTTCTTCATAATATATTTGAATGGCTTGTTGAATATTTAATAGCACTTGCCAGGACTGTCGTCCTTCTGTCTTATTCTCCACCTGTTTTGACAATGCCTTGCACCAAACTCAAAGTTACCAGCTTCTCCGTCAGGTCATCCATAATTCATTGATATTCAAAAGGATTAGGATGCTTGGACTCGACACTAACACGATGGCATGGGGAGCATACTTGTTGGGCATGAGAGTTTTGGGTGTTAAATTGGTCTTTGGGTCAGGGAGAGGAACGCAAGGGGCACAGTGGTTGAGTGTAAGAATCGAGCCTGCGAGATCACAGGTTCAATTCCCCACTGAGTTGCCTTTTAGTATCCTAAACTGGTCTGAAAGGAGATCGAGGAGTCAGCCGCGCATATTGCCAAAAGATGGCAGCAAAGTTCCAGCGGACAAATACACAAGAAAATCCACGTGACTGGTGCTCGATTAAGAATGAATGGGTCCACTATATGCATTGAATTGGGCCGTAGTGACACCTATTGGTCAACTCACTGACAGCTCCTATTGATGTTCTGAATGAGATTCACTTTGAATTCCCCAGAAAGATGTCTGGGGAGATTGGGGTAATAATAGGGAGGTTGAGATCAGCAACTTATCACGGATCCTTATATTGATCGAAAAGTACACAAAAGTCCTCGTTGTCATTATCCGTATACCGGTATATAAGGATCAAGTCGCCGATCTCAACCTCCCTAATGAATGTGAACTTCGCACACATTCGCTAATGCACTTCGAGACTGTGTCACAGAGGCCAACGCTAGGCCTAAATGAAAACTTCAGATTATTCCATGCAGCTAATTCTGATCAGTCGGTTTTGCCATTCTTTTCGTGCCATCTTCCCCCACACACGAGGAACATCCCCCTATCACACCATCACCACACCAGGACATCATCAGAGGCAGACCTCACCTGACAATCCACTGATACCATAATCCCAAACAATCACAACGCTTCTCATGTGGTCAGGTGATTACTTTTTTCAGTGTACAATCTTATCCGTAGGTACCATCCTGGTCATCCCGGAGGAAAAACCAATTCTTCACGAGATTCATCGGCCAAGAAATCACACCTACTCACCATCCTCTCGCAGAGATAATTAGAAAAATACATCCTTGGTCACCGTGGAGATATCTTCTTGACCATGTGGTTATTCTCGGTGGATCCCAAAGATAATCACACTCAATAACCCCTCACTCCAATACATCGATGATTCCGCGATGTTTTTACTGCAGAGATCTCCACCAATAGTTTGATACTTCCGGGGAAAGATGCCCACACACCAAAACCGTACTCCGGTGCGGATCCCGGAAGTCATTGGCTTCAATGGTATTTTAATGAAACATTCACACAGATATCGTGCAGAAGGCGGCTTATCCTACATGATTTCTGTGTAGATGCTTCATTGAAATAGTGCTGAAACCATAGCTTGGAGGAACTGCACTCCAGAACCCACTAAAACTTGGTTTTGGTGTGTTGGGACTTTAACTTAAGAGACATATAGGCCAATAACAACAAGAGCAACACTAGGCGTGGCATTCCTTGCCCACAGGACAAGAACAGGGTACATGAAGGGTCCAGCATCACTAGGCCCAAAAAATAAATGTTAATGCATTGAACACCTTGTGGCACGGCTTACCCACCGGCCATGGAGGTCACTTCCTTTATGGCCTAGTGGTTTGTGCATTGGCCTCTGAGCTGGAAGCTGAGCAACGTAGAGTGCGATCACTGTGTGGATGGGTAACCAGCGCGCGTATATAACACAGCAAAGATGAATTTATATTTGCAGCTGCAGGTGTTGTCTCAGAAATAAGACATTTAGACATTCGCAAACAAAATGCACCAATCACAAAAGCTGAAAGCTACTCTGCTGTAGATTTAAGCAAGTTAAGCCATTCGTAAGCACTCTACCACTTGACAAGCAACAACCTGGGATGAGCATCCTCCCACAGCAGGGATTTTTACCTCGCTGCTTCATCCACTGTAAGAAGAGGGACCAGACCAAAGTCCTGCTATGGGAGGATGGGGATGAGAAGCAAGACAACATTGCACAACATGCAGGTTTCAGGGATTCCAAGTAATCTACTGGCAAGGATAAGGCTGCCCACTTGCCAAAGCAACATGAACTAACATTGAATTTATCGAATAGGCCTACAATTTTCAGAAAGATTCGACTAACAATAGACATCCTGCAAAAGTCGGCCATGACGTATCCCTTCGCCACACTGACAGCCCTGTTCTTGAGTCAGGTGTACATTGCAGACCAAAATCTGCCACCAGAAATCTGGCTTAACGTTCCGTGTGGCAAACAGGACCTTCTAAGATGAATAAAGCTAATTAAACAATGAAACAAACAAACAGATGACGGAGGTATCATCAACATCATTGATTATAAACGGAGGATGCATCCGGGGGTAAACATGCAGACGAACAGACATGCAGAGAATGCACTTACTGACCTTAGAGTCTCGCTCAGGCAGAGATCTGAGCAAGACTTTCAGGAAAACCGTGGCTCCTGTTGAAAAATTAGAAGGTAGAATCATTAGATGAAGTCAAAAGAGAGAACTATCAGAGGCTGACACGAGAAGAACACGAAAGTGATAAACTGGGAAAAGAACAAGGAGAAAGGAAAGGCACCACCCATTTCACATAATGCTCATCAGGGCAGGCCTTGCCGTTTGAGGGGCGCGAAAATGTGGATGTGCCTTGCAAACAATAGAAATTCTATTGTTTGCAAGGCACATGCAGGGGGTAGCTAGGGGGGGGATGGGAGGGTAAATGTCCCCACAAGTGTAGCCTTGTTGAAGTCAATTATTAAAGAGGCACTGTAATGACAATAAAGAAAACGTCGCCTCCAAAATTTCGCAAATTTTCGAGCCCAAACGGGGTCTTCCTCAGGCACTTTCTAGTAGAGATCCCAGAAGTGACACAAATTGCGCTAAACATACCCGCGTTAAGGGAGACCTCTATTGACAATGTTGTTAAACTGCTGCTTATCAACCTCGCCCCATGTAGAGTAACTCTCATTCCTAGGGTATCCACATATGGATTTGTAATCAGACCTTCTCCAACACTGGGGCGAAAGGCAGAACTACCGTATTGGATAATGATGCAATCACCGCCGGTGGCGCCGGCTGTCGACAAAAAGTGGCAATACAGTGGTTCTTTAATGGTGATGACAATGACAGACAACAAGGGATAGTATAAGCTCACCAAGTGAGCTGAAAAGAGCGAGAACATTTTAAACCTGCTTTAAAAATTCCAAGGGTTAATTTGACACTAATTAGCTGGGAAGTTTTAAAGTGAGATGAGTGCTGACTGTTGCATGGATGATAAAAGACAGCAACCTGACATTCATCAGTTTCATGTCGTCATGAAATATGCATCATTTTGAAACTTCCGAACAGAATATTGTGTCGCTTTGAGCTCGTACACCGAAGTTAGACATCCAGGATTGAACGAAGACTACAAAGGCTGAAGATGTCTCATTACGGCCCGCAACGACGAACGTCCAATTGAAAATATACCGTATCTGAATAATTTATTATGTGTTCTAATTGGGGTGATCTTCAGGCTGGGAAGAGTTACCACGGTGAATAGACGCGAGACAAGCCGATGATGTTTCAACGATGTTTCACCTCATTATTGTTACAATAATACGCCATAACAATCGAACCCCAACGCAATCATCGGACAATAAATTTGTGTAAAGATTTTGTTAGCGGAGCCTGTCCGGACATCATCGGGGTGATGGATCTTTTCTCTGAACACGCGGGGGATTCCCACAGTTGGAGGAAATCTCCCATCTCTCCGCGTATTGGTTATCTAAATTGTCCACGTTGGATTGTGTACCTGTCAAATTGCTTATAGATTCCTGTCTCTGCTTCATGTATAATTCAGGAGCTGAAAATCTGACAAGAAATGGGCTTTCTTTTGGTGTCTCTTGCGTTGTAATCATTAATGCTATCACAGCTCTTTACGGGAAGTTATCTGGAGGTGGTGGTGGGAGTTGATGGCACGCTGATGGCCATGCTGAACCAGGGTTTTGCCAGGACATTTTGTCCCTGGATTTTCGTCATCTCCGGACATTTGCCTAGAATTTTCATCCCAGGAACATTTTGCCCCGGGAACATGACCTTTCATCCCATAGACATCACATTCTCCTCGGTTTTCAGGAACTCAGACTCGGGAAAACTTATTAGTTGAAAGTTGACCATTGTAAACCAGCTTGTCTTTTCCCCCAGTGTTCTCACCATGCAGGCTTTTTAAAGAGGGCGGTACCACCCTGTTCAAAATTCAGAGGTCAATTTACCACCCTGTTCAAATTTTTACCACCCTGTTTAAAAATGTAACTTGCAATGCATTTTCTATACACCACCCTGTTTGAATTTCACTCCCACCCTGTTTTAAAATCCAGGGCCTTAAAATCACAGGAAAATGCAGTCATCCCACCCTGTTTGGAAAAATTTCTGGCTAGAAACACTAACCCCGACAACAAACAAAGGAACCAAACATCACAGATCAGTCTCATCTTCATTAGAATCACAGCCCATTAGACAGCGTAGAAGATCTCACAAACGCCCCAACATACACCTCGCCTCTTGTTTAGCACACTAACTAGTTGCCTATCAAAAATCACGGGGCCCCTGCGGTGTTCGGGCCCTCCCATCACATTCCAGATGTCCTGTGTATTCAAGATCACCCGAGCGTATGCCGCACGCACAAAAGTCTTGAACGGCAAAACTTGGGACTGTCTTCTTCGAGATTCGCTGATGCAAACGTGCGTAATCCGCAATTTTTCATTATCAGCCTCGAAAAGGAGATGATCGCGCCACAAAGCATCATGGGTAAATCACGTTGTTCTTTCGTAATTTTGAAAGCGGCGGGAGGATATCAACAAAAGATTACCGAAATGGGAGGAACCCTGAATATCTTGCATGGCTCGCAGGGGAGCGTGATCTTTTTGTAGTTTGGGACATGCCTTGAGGCGCATCTCTGGTGATAGGATGGAGCAGATTACGCAGCTAATGAGATGCAACAGTCACATGAGAGCGGAGCAGACGAATTTGATTCTCAGCAGAAGACAACACCTTCATGTGCCTGTTTTGTGAGATGAAACTCTCCCAGATTATCATCGTGACTTTTTTTCAATTTGCAGATGATTTTAAATTTTATATTATTTGACGTCATACACGCTCAAGGTGTTTTTTGTGAAACTTCAATATTTTTACCCAAAATTGATCCTTATTTTTCTGTGTAATACTGTAATTTTTCTGAAGCATAAAATTTTAAAATTCTTTCAAGGTAGTTCAATATACAGTGGAACTAAGGATACCTCCAGGGCTGGTAGTTGCTGTCCTTTGAGAGGTGTCCTGATTACACTACAGAGGTCAAAATTGATAGAAGTGACCAGTTTCGGAGGACCGAACTTTGGTGTCCTTAATAGAGAGGTGTCTCGCTGACAGAGGTGTCTATCTGCTAAGAGAGGTCCCACTAATGTCTCAATACATAAACAAATTTATTTATCTATTGAGACATTGGCTGATATTCATAAAAGCTAGCAGATGCTTTTACTTCAGGTTTTGTTGTACATTTGCATTGGACCTAGCTGTGCAAATCTTAAGTAAAAGCATTTGCTAACTTTTATGAATACCAATATATTGAAACTAGTTTGAAAGGGCTTTAACCAAAATTCCACCACTGCATAGATACTTATAAAAGGTAACTGTATCTGCTGACGGGATTCCAAATATTGTAATGTAGAATGCAAATCCATGAACATTATCTTGTAACCAGACTCATTAAGGATTGGTCTGAATTATTTTGTATAAGAACAAAAGATAGGAAAGTATTAATGCTACATAATGGACACTAACTTGAGGCAAAGGTCGTGTCCTACCCAGGAGGGGGGCAGCTAAAAGACGGCACTGCGGCCATCCTTACGACCGAGTGATTATGATTTATCCTAACAAGGTTCAAAAGATCGTCAAGAACGTATTATCTCATAATTAAAGGCTACCGCCGTGTAAAACAGGTGACGGGGGTTGAAATCGGACACTTACTAGAATGCCCCCGTTGTTTTTTTGCTCGCCGTGTCGGGTCACTTTGAGGGTGGAGGGTTGGGCCACAAAAAGTCCACTCCTCCGACATAAGTAACAATGTTGATGCCAAGGCATGAGCACATGATATAATTTCGCTTCCAAAAAGGCCAAAATAATAACATGTTATCTGTCGGTCATAATGAGATCATTTGGGTAAAAAGACACTGAAATTGCAGGGTAATAAGACACCATTCACATCCCACTGAGAAAGGTCTGGCAGATGAAACGCCGCAAAAAAATGTCAGAAAAATAATTCGTACGAAAAGAAGAGCAAATTCTCAAGAACAAGACATTACTAATTAAGTCCTCCTCGTTTGCCCTGTCATCAACAGACACTTGGATGCCCCAATTTTCCAGCGTATTCCTCCATTGTGTCCTACTGTCCTTCAAAGGACCATCGCGACATCCATTGTCCATTGAATCACACAAATTTCATCTTTGATATTTTTTCATAACTGGCAAATAACGGTTCTTTGTCAGTCTGCCATCTTTGTTCACCAAATTAATAAATCTGAGACAATAAGAAGTTTTGAATAAAGACTACTAGTCTTCCGTTCATCACCAAGGCAAAACAAAGTATCTCATTCGTTTCTCGTGCGATTGGGTCAATGTTTAAACCAATTTTTTCATGGTATTGTGACATTTTATTCATATTTCCACACCTTTTCCCCTGTCCTTGTAAAACATCGGTAAACCTGAGGACCAGAAAGTGCGACCCCATCATTTACATGCAGAGATCCAGTGGTATCCCGAGATGAACACCTCCAGTGCATAAGAAGACAAGGGAAACGACAACTTCATTTTGCTTGGCCTCACTCACATTTATGACACAATTGGAGACACATAATAAAGATTTGTAAAAACTTTATAAAATTTGTAAAGGAGCCTATTGCTATCATGACAGATGAGGGCGGATGTTTTAAATTGGGAGACAATAAGACTCATCATCTGATTAATTACACCATTTATCATAAATGAACTAATTAAATATGATTTAACCCTTATCTACAAGAAACCTTGGTGAAATTTGACATGTGCAGTGGGGTAACAGATGAAAATTAATGGTAAATGGTTGGTTTGTGTTGGGAAGCTTTGTGGCTTTAACCTCTTAATTTTTTCAAAATATTGAGTCAAGGTGGTGAACTCTGGTTCATTAGACAATATTCAGTGATTTGTATGAAATGCAGAAGGAAACCAGAGCCCCAGAGTAAACCTATGCTGCCAAATGTCTCTTCACCATAGAAGAGACATTTTTGTCATTGGGCAAGTTGTTATTTCACCATAGAAGAGGTATTTTGATCATTGGGCAAGTTTGTTACTTTACCGTTTTGGTCATTGGGCAAGTTTGTTACTTCACCATAGAAGAGGCATTTTGGTCATTGGGCAAGTTGTTATTTCACCACAGAAGAGGCATTTGGTCATTGGGCAAGTTTTTTTCTTTACCACAGAAGAGGCATTTTGGTCATTGGGAAAGTTTGTTACTTTACCATGGAAGAGGCATTTTGGTCATTGGACAAGTTTGTTACTTTACCATAGAAGAGGCATTTTGGTCATTGGGCAAGTTTGTTACTTCACCATAGAAGAGGCATTTTGGTCATTGGGCAAGTTTGTTACCTCACCATAGAAGAGGCATTTTGGTCATTGGGCAAGTTTTGAATATTCTGGACTGAAGTACATTATGTAGTCACATTATAGCATAGATTCTAATGATTCTAGGACATACAATGTGTTGATTATGAATGAGTGAATAGACCAGATACTCCGTAATTAATTTTTTGTTGACGAGATGATTAACATGATGAGTTTGGTATGTCATAATTAAAAGAAAGAAGAGTCCTATTGTGACACATATTATGCTGGTAATTATCTCTAACAGGATGCTGGGCCTATCTCTTAATAAATCAGTAACTGGCATTTTTATTATTTCAAAATACTTTTTCTATCCTATAGTTTCTGGCATGGCAAGTGGCAGCTGAGGACATTAGTACATACAACGGGTCATCCATTCAACCACAATTAAATTTAAGAATCACATTTCTGTGTCTCGTACACTAATTCCACAAAATGAAAGTACAAAGGTTGGACAATGGCCGCCGCCGCCCCTTTCCGGGATGCGCGTCCATCCACATGCAGCCTTTCTCACCAAGGCCCCCTGAGGCCCAGGAAGTCCTTAGGATCTCTGTCAATCCCTGAAGTGGATCAACCATCAAATTTGTCAAAATCTTACTCTCTAAATACAGCAAAGGGATTGAAATCTCTTCATCAGTTTTGATAGTGATTGTTGGAGTCAGCGGAAATTGGGTTATTTTAATCTTGTTTCATTGTGATCTGTGAATAATGGTTTAATGGGTTTTGATAGATCACAGTGGTTATGTCTTTTAAACTTTCTCATGGGTTTCTCACAGGAGGCCACTTCTGGAGACATCAATGTTTCTAAGCTGAGAGGATTAACTCATCTGCCCCCCCCAAAGTCCAGAGACGACATCTTCTTCTAAAGTTTTCTCACACCCTATAGGTTGAAAAATATCAGAAGAAAAGTTGTTCCTCTCAACCATTTGAAGAACATCTGTTCAAATTCTCTTCAAGCTACATGTATTTGTAAGATTCTAAGAAAACTTCAACAGAAGAGGCTGTCTGCTCAAACCTGGGGTCAATAAGTTAACTACTTTGCAATGAAAATTTGCATCCCTTCCCTGACATCATCATGACATCTTGTAGTGCATTTAAGGACGCATTGCAAGTGCATTTACGCACAATACAACACCATGGTTGCATCATGGGCCAGAACTCCGGTCTATCGTATTATATTGAAGTGATCCCAAATGATTTTCCAACAAACATTACAGTTAGATATCATTAGCAAATTCATGGTGTCAATTTGAATTTTCAACTGCTTGACAACAATCAACATTAAAACATTTTTATCAAATTTTATCAAATCTCTAAAATCTGACCTGAGGGACCCTTAAACTATCAGCTGTTCTACTGATTTATCAAAGTTACAAACTCATTTCATCTTGCAAATATCCTTTGTCTGAAAATTGGTCAAATCTACTCCAATCAGATTACGTTTACTCACAATGGCGATGACCAATGAGAGTTTACATCTTATCTAATGTTTCTGGTCCCAGCAGCTGGTTCAAGTTTGCCCTGTGCACACTACCAAAAATTAATTATGGGTAATTTGTAACTGTGATGTTGAAAATTGGCATTGACTCCGCGACATTTCAATCGGGTCCACCTGGTGCATGATGGGTAATGATCATTCCTGAATCGCTAGATAATGACGCCACATTCTTTGCAAACAATTGTGGTGATATCACAATTGAAATTTGAGAATCGGGCCACAAGTTGGTTGGAATCTATCAAGTGGACAGCAGGACCTGTGATGTCAACAAGGGCATGGGACTTTAATCTTTGCCCTACTGTCTTAGCTTGGTTCTTGATTGACAGTGTGTTGAAGGAACATGCGCATTTTCATTTCTTTTTCAACAAGATTGATCTTAGCAGTGGGAGGGTGAAAGCAGCACCAAACCTGCATACCCCACATTTCCTTTACAGAACGGAGCACAACTGACACACCTCTATCTGCGTACCTTCCGCGTGATGTACGCAGAAGGAATACTTCTTTACAGAATGGAGCACAACTGACCTACCTTTATCTGCGTACCTTCCGCGTGATGTACGCAGAAGGTATACTTCAATTCATTGCGTATGGTACGAGTACGCCACGCGTCTCTTCTGCGTGACGTCCACTTACTACGGGCAAATGACCATATGTCTTCATTGCGTGCCTTCAACGGCGGAGCGCGAAGTCCGCAGATAATACAACTGGACGGTACGCGCATGACACTGCATGTGGTACATGGATGGTACGCGGCGCGGAAGGTACATGTAGGTCAATTGTGCAGCGTACTGCAAGTAAGAACCGATGTAGGATGATACAGAAAGAGAAGAAGGGGTTAATAGGATGAAATATCCGAGTCATGATTAAGAGGACCCATCGGGCCAGAAGGTTAATGGTCCAAAGTTCTTCAGAAATGACAAACCATCTTTGCAAGACAAAAAGTCACAATCGCGATTTATCACCAATAAGCAGATCATGACAGTGACAATAAACCGCATCCCACTCTAGGGTTGCATCCTCACCATCGCCGCGGGCAACCAATTAGACAATTGCCCGCCTCGTTAACCACCAATCAAGACAACTGATAGATCAATAATGTGATGCTTCTCCTGTCACCGGGTTCTGTAACCGTCACGATGAGATCATGTCTTTGATCACGCAATCTTCACACAGTCATTGTCGAGGGGTGATATCATTAACTCATCTGTTCACAGAGTCCAGCAGACGACATCTTCTATCAACGTTTTCTCACATCCTATGGTTTTGATGGAAAATTATTTGAAGAAATGTTGTTCTTGTGAACCATGTGAAGAATGTTTCTTCAGACTTTTTCCAACTCACCACCTGAGGATGATGCTGTCTGCGCAAACCTTGGAGATGAGTTAAAGCGAATCGAAAGCGAAAAAATTTGATTTAGAAATAGAATTTGAAAGGGGACGAATTTTCAGGAAAAAATGTAAACAAACTTCTCCAGAATGTCAACAAAGAAATTTTCGTGCATTTTGATTGGCTGAATTTTGTGTTGACAAACACCAGCCAAATGTAAACAAATTCCGCTTTCGATTCGCTTTAACAGTTTATGAATACCTACTTCACAAACATGAGATCATGTCTTTGATCACGCAATCTTCACACAGTCATTGTCGAGGGGTGATATTAACTCATCTGTTAGACCAGCAGACGACATCTTCTTTCAACGTTTTCTCTTTGAAGATGGGGATTTGGCCTAGTGGTTTAAGGCGTGTGCCCCTGAGTGCTGGCGATTGATGCCATATGCGAGGGTTCGTGGGTTCGATCCTGGTAGGAAGCAATGTCTTTCACCTTGGAAACCCGATTTCTATTTCATATTCACAAACATGTACAGTACAGAGCACAGTTGACCTACCATTATTTGCGTACCTTCCTCGTATGTCACGTGGAAGGTACTCTGCACTTCATTGTGCATGGTACGGGCACGTCACGCGTCTTTTTCGCGTCATCTCCACACAAATGACGTTATGTCTTCATTACGTGCCTTCCAAGGCGCCGTGCGACATCCACAGAAGATACGACCTCAGTACGCGCATGATGCTGCATGTGGTAAGCGGATGGTACGCAGCGTGAAAAGGAGGTCAATGTGTGCAGAACACTGTACCAAACTCTTCTCTCAACAACGAAAGAAAATGTGAGACCCAAGCCATACTTCAAACCAAAAGTACTTTTGTCTCTGGTGGTGATTTTCCAGGAAGCTCTGGTTTCCTCCTGCATCACATAACCAATACCTCAACATTTAGCAAGGTTACAAACATCTCTTGGTTGAAATATCTGTGTATCCAGGAAGGATACCTCACCGGATGGCAACAACGTGGAAAAAATATGACTTTCTCTACCCCCTACAGATATACACAGCACCAGGTGGATATCTGGTACCCCAGAAAGGCCTCGGGACGAGGAACATGTAATCAGGGATGTCCACAGTCTGGATTATTGTTCATGATTTCATCCCGGGCCATTTCACACATTTAATCGGGAACAGCACCGGCGAGGAGAACAGGGAAGACCACGAGTCACGGGAACGAGCCTCTTGTTCGCACACTCCAAACGCGCTACGTTAAACACGTAAAATGGTGATGTCAAAAATTACCGCATCTTTTGTGAATCGTCTGCTAATGGACAAGACAGGAATCGACATGGACCAAATGAGATGGAAATCTTAGAGGAGACATTTTGCACGGCTGCGTACACACTGATGAGAACTTTTGTAGCAATTCTCTCCTTAATATAGACAGTTTGTCATCGTAATTTCGCGACGGTTTGCGATAATTTAACGGTGGATGATCATGCAGGTCTTATCCTTGGTAACAACTGTGATACTGTGACATCACTTTCACTTGATATTGACAATAGTTAGTACCTAGTAGAACAGCAAATGATGATGAAGACTTAATTTGGGGGAGGGGGTTATACATCCACTTTTTTTATCAACAGTGTTCTCAGGGTTCAATCTGAGTTACATGTATCACCAAGGTCATCAGAAGGTGTTCAGGTTTTTAAAGAAAAATTTGGTTTTGGCTTCTTTTAGAGTTTCGGTTAGAGTTTTAGCCCTTTTTTCTGGAGTAGCACTTGGCTCTTTTTTGCCCCAGGTTAAAAATGCCTTGCCCTTTTGAAATCCTGGCTGAAACATTAGGAACAAGAGGTCACGTGATGGATAGCCTGACCAATCATGTCAAGGTTTGGAGATCGGTAGATTGGTGAGGTACAACGTGGACCATCATAATCTGAAATCAATTTCAACCACCAACACGAGTCAAAATGTTTACTAATGAATGGGACTTGTTATAATCTGAGAAGCCAAGATGTTACCATGACGTCCCATCCATAACCCAAAATGACAACATTAATGAAGCTACAATGTTCTAATTGATGATGGTGAAACGCACTTTGTGCCTCTAACAAACAAACCAACCTTCCAACTATTTCACGGAGAAAATTTATGGCTTTGATTCGGTAGATAATTAAGCCAGAAGTCCGCGACGTAAGGTTTTGTTGTGGAATATCGTGGCAACAGAATGCGCCACGATTGACGAAAAAAGTTAGCGCGCCACGCTTCAGCATCCGTTATAAGATAGATGGGCCATCCCATGGGGTCACATTAGTGGTGTGGTTTATCTATGCTTTCAAATAGCGCGAGTTCATACGTCATGAAATCCCTGCGTGATAAATGGAAGAAGATGTAGAATAGATGATGAATTATCGTCACCGCAGAAATTGATAAATCTCAAACGTATCTGGATTTCCCAAAATAATGGATGAGCGCCAGCACGCTCTGATAGACTTCGGATCGTTGCAACACGGAACTGATAACTGGCATGTGATCAATGATGCATGCTGGGATTGATTGACGAGGGTTTTTGCCACCACATCGTGGCGTATCTTCTGTATCTCTGTCGCACAACACAACATCAGGCAGCCAACCAGAATTACAGAAAATGCTTCTGAATCAAATCAAGCAACACTTTCCAAGAGAACTATTTAAACAGCAGCAGTTGAATTTTTCTCCGTCAGCATCTNGAAGCACCTGAACAGATCCCTGGCAGGATTTCCAACAGGAAAAAAATGATGGGGATCAATGTGACCAAGAAGGCGGCTACTCGAGTGGGGGGGGGGGCTGAAAAAAATAGGATATTAGAAGCTCGGAGATGCAATTTCCCGGCATTTCCCACCAAAATGTTTTTTGCAACTGCCTTGATATGAAATTTAAGACCTTTTTAAGACCTTCCCACAGAAATTATTTTTAAGAAAATGAAAATGCCAAATTTAAGACTTTTTAAGACCTTGTACGCACCCTGCATGTCAGTCAGGATGCAAGGATCTGTATTTTATGCTGTTGTAAAACAGAAAACACAATATCATTGGCCTCATCCAGGGTGCCCTGGTCAAAGACAGCAATTAAAGTGACACTTTTTCTAGTGGTCTCTTCCCTCTTCAGATCAGGACAACCAGTCATAAGTCACTGTTCAGGAGAAGACCTGTCTCTTGACAAGGCAGTCCTATACATCAGCACAGGCATAAATGACCAAGTTATGGTGACACAGAACTCCCACACCAGGAAATACATGGAGTCTAATCGAGGATATGATAAAAACAAAAAAGGTCGAAGGTACAGACAAAATCTCAAATAACGGAAAATTTAAATGGTACTCATATGACAGGAAGATCATTGGGACATGGAAGATAGATTATAAATTGTTTAAAGCCAAATTGTGCTTTACTAGATGGAAATCTGGTTGACTCGTGTGCTGAGGAAGCCACTGCAAAATGCAGATATGCCGAACCTTGAGACACCTTGGAGGCCCTAACACCAGGGCTGTAACAAGCTTAGGGACAGGGGCAGGCAAATACCCCCAGATGTCACCGAAAAACATGATTTCAAGCAGATTTTGATCGACAAACGGCAAAAAGCGAAAGTGTTATTGGACCCATCTTTATTGTGATAGAGACAATGGGTCATATGAATAAAAACTAGCAAATACTTTTACTTCAGATGTGTACAGCATTGCCTATGTATTTGTATATAGCAAAATTCAAGTAAAAGCATTTACTAGTCTTTATTCATGTGACCCATTGGCCGATATTCATAAAAGCTAGCAGATGCTTTTACTTCAAGTTCTGTAATACATTTACACTGGACCTCGCTGTGCAAATCTAAGTGAAAGCATTTGCTAACTTTTATGAATACCAGCCAAGATCGCCTTCTGACAATGCAGAATAAAGAATATAAAGTCAATTTCCAGAATAGTTAGCAAATTTTCGACCTCAAGTGGGGTCTTCTTCAGGCTGGAACTTTACAATCGCCTTCTCTTTGGTTCTGACAATGCATGCAGGACGCACAAGTTGATAAGCAGAATTGCTTTTTTGTGCTCCTTGTTTCTGTATTTTTCTGTATTTTCTGTATTATTGTGGAAATAAATTTATCAAATATATATTAAATTCAATCCACTATCTTGACCTTTAAATTGTTGCATTCAGTTTCAGCAGGATTGTCCCATCAAGGGCCGGATATAACACTAGAGATATCACTGTCCAGTCACAAGATATGGACTCGTTTTCTCAATTAAATGATGGCATGATATTTAATTGGAGATTAAGTGCCTGTGAATGTGATGATCAGGTGACGGATGTGGGATTTTTTCTCCAATGCTCAATGATTCTCAAGATTTCCTCATCCTGGCATGGATAATATATGCAAAATTTCCAACATGACAAGCAGTGGTTTCCTTCTTCACTTGACAATTCTTTGATTTTATTGGATTTTGATGTTCGTTCCTGGCTCAAAGCTCGTATCTTGGGGCTTTTTCAAAATGTTGATCATTAACAATGAAGAATCCACTTCCAACAATGTCAAGAGGTTATTGACGGAATTAGTTGGTGGTGCCACCTGTTGATAAAATATCACACTCTCGCCAAATTCTTGCCCTTCTTAGCAACTGGTACAACATCGAAAAAGAAACTTTTCAAAACACACTACATAGTAAATTTGAGTTGGAAGAACAATGTCTTCTATAAAAATAATATCTTTTTTCTTAGTCCTCCCTCTGTTGAAAAATATGGAGACTGGTAGGCTAACTTCTCATATGTTTGAGGAGATGTTTCTCAACTGCCTACAGAGGAAAGGAAAATCACTTTTTATGCATGAACAGTGTCCATCTGTCCATCTGTCTAACCCATAGACTTTTTCATTTCTGAAGGATAACTAAAGAACCATTGGAAGAATTGTTCTGAAATCTCTGCGGAAGGTGTGTGTGTGTGTGGGGGGGGGGGTAGTAGAAGAAGCCTATCAAAATTCAGCACCATCAGCATTCAGGAATGGCTGCTATGGCAACCACTTTTTAACCCAGTTCCCCTGGCAATAGCAGAAGTTATGCAGGGACAGGGATGTCCGTTCCCATCATATTTCACTTTAGCCTTGACAATCTCCCCATTTACAGAAATTATGTCAGCAATCATAATATTTTGAAAGGTGTCCCTGCAGAAATGAAGGAGCTAATTTACAGAAACATCATGGACAATTGACCAAATAAGCCTTGGATGGCTATCTGTCCCTTTTCATGCACTTTGGGACTGTTTTGCTAGCTAAGTCTACATACCAAGTTGCATAATCATGTCCAATGTTTTTCGAAGTTTTGTCTGTTCAGCTATTGTCAATGGGACAGTTGTATCATGGGTGTGTGACAATGTTTATTTTTGGCTATCAATTATGTAATACCGACTGTCATATATTTGGACAAGTGTTGTGAAATTGGTTCCCACCCCCACCCCCAGCTTTATGCTATGTACATGTAGGCCTATTTTTTATCATCCTGTATCTCATCTGCAAGTTTTTACAATGTACATTTTTTGTAGCTTCATGTCCCCTTTAATTGTATTCAATCATCACATCCGACATCATTTCACAGAGTTGTCTTTCGAAGTGTGACCAACAATCATTCTTTGTCGCCTTCAACAGTGTTATACACAATCATCTGTTGATGTCACTGTGTCTTCGATAATGCCTCAAGAAACTAGAAGAGTGTACTTGGTCATCGGAAATTATATGTTTTGAGCACAGGCTGTGAACACAAAAACTAAACATTTTCTAGCTGAACTGGATGATGTGTCACACATCGACACCATCCTTCATTATTCACAATATCGCCAATCCCAAAATTCACCAATCATCCAGTATTCTCCACACCAGTTAAAAAAAGGGCGGCCCGCCCTCTTAAAAATACCGACGGCAAAATCCGCCCCTCTTAAAAATTTGTCTGCCCCTCTTAAAAATCCGTCCGCCCTAATATTTATGATTTAGATCGCTCAATTATGCATCTCAGATGCTCAGAAAACGCATCTCAGAGCACCTAAAATCCAAATTTCGCTGGGGGAGGGCCCTCAGACCCCCCGCCAGAAGGCGCCTTTGGCTCCTCATGCGGTGCCTTCGGTACCAGGCTCACCGCCGCCCCTCTTAGACCAAAACCCGTGGAGAACACTGAATTCATATTGTGAAAACAAAATTTATGACGAAAACTGCACCTTGGCTTATATTTACATCATATCTATCCATAGTCATCGACAGCATTGTCCCAAACCTATAACCCACTGTCACAATCCCAAACAAATCTTCAAGTCTAATACTTCAGTAGGCCTACACTGATTATCCAAATTGACTCAAAGCAAAAAAGACTTGGATTAACTGTACTAAGCTGCTATGTCTTATAGGCCTTATTAACTGTCATCACACCTTTCTGGGGATAGGGCCGCAATGTCTAAACATTCATTATGTACTCATTTCAGTATCTGGGAGATTATCTGTCAGGAGTCTCTTTGCATGTACATGTAGGCCCAAGTCGACGTTTTTTTTTCATGACACAGAGGTCATCAAGTCCATGAAGGCTCTCTGAAGGATCACCAACCAGACTAAATTACATGTGGTATTATAACTTCAAAATAATTAAAGGACTTCCCATACCGGTATATTTTAATCTTAAAGGCCCTCAGTGACACATGCACTGATATTTATCATTCAAGAAC
>NMRB01000937.1:122182-146004 GCA_002633025.1 Notospermus geniculatus | reverse complement strand
CACACCCCCTAAAGACTTCAGCATTTATTAACAACTTGATGCTGTTTGCCTGAAACAAAGCCCAAGGAACAGTCCTCATCAAATGCAACACTTAAACTCTCCAACTTAATTAACACACATCAAAAACTTATGATTTATTCAGTGAAGGGTGTGCATTATTCAGACATATGACAAGCCCATCCATTTATGGGAGGTAGTATTCCTCTCAGAAATAAGTTGTGCGGACGTCGATACCCAAGACAAGCTAAAACAGGACACACTTTCAATTTGTATGAAAATCACTTGAAGTTTTCATAGCATCGCATTGCCAACTTTAAAAGCTTCATATTAATTATTCATCAGGACCAAATGATGTGAATACTGCTGCATTACACATGTGTACTTGTCATAAATCTTATTTAAAACAGAAGTATGAACTGTCAGTTTGGAGTAATTCTTGTCAGAAAGTTTAATTATCAGCATCACTTGAGATTCTGAAGGCATCGTATTCTATGATTTATTCATAAAAGGAGCACACCTCCCTCTCCACTTGTTAGAGGTGACTCCTTCATATCTACTTATATAAGCAAGTGTCCATGACTAAAATATGGGCCAAATTTAAAAGGGACGATTAGGCTCATAACACTGCGATCACTTCATCACAGGTGGCGCTAGCAACTGACAACCTACAGATTTTGGCTCAAATGTTGATGTTAAAGGGGGACTCCATTCATTGTGTAAAATTTTGAATTTTTGAAATACATGTATCGTTTTACATTCAAATTCATTGATATCTGCAACATGTCATATTTTTTTAACATCAGCAAACTCATCATTTTAAGTATTTTAATTACAATTACATCCCAAGGGGACCATTGCACAGCACATGTGATGTCATATGTGCTGTAGGCCTAAATTGTCAGAGATGGCCTCTTCCATACTTAGCATGGCCTATAATGTTATTTGGCTTTGGCCCTGATGTAAAAATACAATACAATACAATACTGTCATCATCAGTATCATCATAAAGACATGTCTTTCTGGTATCATGTATTAAACACCTCATAATTCACTTCTAATGATGATGGCGTCCATGTCGATTTCTCTGACATGACGTGGCCATCTTGTCAGGTGTTTTCAGCAACAGGTGTCTGATGAGGTGACATGTGGCTGATAGAGGGTACTCATGCCAGACACGAATACTTAGTATCAAATCACAGTTAAAGTTGATCAATACCCTTCACTATGAGTGAATCATATCCAAACTATATGAAGCTGTTGTTGAATGATTTGGAGAAAAATTCATGTTTATTATAGAGACACTACCTCTCTCATTGAATGAGCAAAATATCAGTCACTCTACAATGCAAATGGTATGACCATTTCTCCACAAGGCAAAGGGCTTGTCAATTTTTTTGTTTTGAACCTTTCACACTGCGAATGAATGATTCAGTGTTCTCTATGGGTTTTGGTCTAAGAGGGGCTGCAGTGGGCATGGTGCCGAAGGCACTTCGCGAGGCGCCTTCTGGTGGGGGGGGGTATGGGGGCCTCCCCAGCGAAATTTGGATTTTAGGTGCCCTGAGATGCGTTTTCTGAGCATCTGAGATGTATAACTGAGCATTCTAAACCATAAATATTAGGGCGGACAAATTTTTAAGAGGGGCGGGCCGTTTTTAAGAAGGGCGGATTTTGCCGTCGGTATTTTTAAGAGGGGCGGGCCGCCAATATTTTAACTGGTGTGGAGAACACTGGATATAAGTCTCAGCTATGAAACGCAAGGGGCATCTACATTGCAGTTATCAATATGCAAATGGGCCATGTGAATTACTATTTGTGAAATTGACAAGGAAAAGGAGATCTTAGTTTGAATGAATCATTGGCACTGAAGGTAATTCAGTTCCAGCTTATGTAACAAGTCCTGATGTCGAGTTATAAGATGAGATAATTGCAGTGCCCTTCACACTGTATTGCAGTAAAAGAGCGCCATTAAAAAGCTCACATTATCAAAAATTGACTTAGCCCTAACTAAAGATGACCCTCCACCGCAAAACCAGTCACAGGTTGCTCTAAGGTTGGCAAGTTGGACCAAATAAAGAACAAGATATTGGTGAAATTCATAAGGTCCAGGAGGGAAGGAAAACATCTGAATTGAATTCAAGACTATTTTCTCTCTCCACCCCAACCCCAACCCACCAGAACAGGTTGACTGGTTTCATTTTTTCACAGAATTTCTCAAGTTTAGGGTTTTTCAGATAGATCTGGCCAAAGGTAGGCCTACTTGGCTGACCTCTTGTCACTAAACTGTAATGGTGTGATCACAAATAAGAATGCTGCACAACCCTCGGCAGCCAGTGTCATGGCTGACTGGCTTTAGCTGACACCGTGAAAGAGCTACTGATTACGCCAACCCTACGGATAATCCAGCGTTGTGCAACACCACTATCTTTTGGTAAACGTGATCTGGTCACATTCCTTAGTTGAACTGAGTAGGCCTACCTTTGGCCAGAATGATATGAAAAACACTGTAACAAAAGACCCGCATAACATAACTGCACACCATGTCCAACAAATGCAGACACCATGGTTTTAGACCCTACATTGACCAGTGTTTCCGCCAGAGGGGGGAGGGGGGATGTCCCTCCTTAACTCACCTGTCCCCAGAGTCCAGCAGATGGTATCTTCTGTCAAAGTTTTCTCACATACTATGGTATTGATAGAAAAATATTTGAAGAACTGTTGTTCCTGTGAACTACCTGAAGAATGTTTCTTCAATTTTTTTCCAATTCATATCCATGGCTTTGCAAAAACTTCATCAGAAGTTACAATCCGCGAAAACCTGGGAGCAGATGAGTTAAAGCCAAAATTTGTGTTTTTGACCATGGAAGTATTATACAGAAGAATTCTCTCAAATTTTCTCTTTACCCCCCCCCCCCTAAAAAATTCCTGGCAGAAACACTGTTGACAGACATAACAGACCGGGTAACAGACCTAGCTGAGTTAGGCCCCATAATCAGCGCCAATGTACAGCGATGTTAGATCTAAGCCTAAAAGCTGCATAGCAGAGGCATACAGTGTTGGCCCCTAGCCTAAAGTACCGTTATCGGCTGTTACCTCTTTGTACCCTGAACTCCTACAAGCACTGCATCATGAAGTTTAATATATGCATTCCATAAAGATAAGAATACCACTTAAAAAACACTTGAACTTTTGGCGAAAATGGAACAAACTTTTCACTTTCTGAGGCAGACGATGACTGGGGCACGCGGGATGCATTGATTGATGATGATGTCAGCGTTCGGAGAAAAATGCTTCAAAAAGTAGCAATTTTCTCATGAAATTGCAATCAAACACTCTGAAACCTTTCAGACACAATTTGGCGGCTTCCTCCTACCTTGAGTCAGTTTTCTTGCCTTTTGTTTTGAGCGCATCTTTGAGGGGAAAATTGACAACTGCGTCTCTCTCCGCACGCAAGATTTCGACACTGAACATACATATAAACCGCAGTGCGCATGCGTAGTGGCGGGAAGTGAATTTGGCGCAACTCTCCGAATTTCAACTTGAGAAAATTGTAGGTTGCAGGGCCGTAGGAACGGGCGGCCGTCCCGAAGCAACGATAGTCGAGCTGGTGTTAGGGTCTTTATTTAATAGGCTAACAGCAGACTACAAGTTGAGCGTCACGAATGTCAGTTTAGGTTTTGGTTACGCCTGGTGTTGGTTATTAGGCAACTGTTGGTGTACTGAGCATGTTTGTACGGAAACCTCCAGATTTTGCAAATTTTCGACCCCAACCGGGGTCTTCTTCAGGCTGGCACTTAACAGTACAAGACTCTAGAATAGACTGAGCTGAGTCCTCTAACCCTAACCCCAACCCTAATCCTAACCCTAATCCTAACTTTTGGACTCTATCTGTATCCATTCTACCATTTTCCTTTTGGTTACGCCTGGTGTTGGTTATTAGGCAACTGTTGATGTACTGAGCATGTTTGTACGGAAACCAAGGTTGATTCATTAATATTCATTGGCTGGAAAGGTATTGTTCGCGTTCAGAGTCTCGCTTGTGTTGATGGTGTAATGGTCAACATTTTACTAGGGAGTGCCCCCCTCCACCCATATTGTGCGTACCAGATTGCTTAAGAGGACCTGATTTCTTCTGGATGCCCTAAGGTAGAGCCAGCAAGAAAAAATGGCTGGCCAACGTCAACTGAGACAACAGTGACGTCATGACGACTTTCGGTCGGATCGATTGTAGCGCCGCCTTGCGTTATGCAGGTACCAAGCCTGTAGGCCTAGACCTTTAAGCGGGTGATCCACTGTTGCGATTTTGGCTTGAGACGGGGTTGCGTTCCCTTGCGATGACCTTATAAGGACTTCCGATTGCCATATGAGGATATGGAAATAGTTCGGCCGTATGTTGGCAGAGTCAGTATAGCGTAACGTAGTGGAGCACTGACCTCTGCGAAGGAGTGTGACATCAACTGAGACAAAAGTGACGTCATGACGACTTTCGGTCGGATCGATTGTAGCGCCGCCTTGCGTTATGCAGGTACCAAGCCTGTAGGCCTAGACCTTTAGGCCTATGTAATCCAATCTTAAATTGTCCAACACGGGCCCTGCAGTGCTTTGAGATGATTGTCAACATCACACGTGGTGTTACTGACATTAGTGCCATCAAAAGAGCAGACGTCTGACTCTCTCATTGATCATCTTAAACACCAATTCAATAAAATCCATGCAGCGCGTGTCCGGATCTTCGTTTATCTTGTTGTATGGCATATGATCAAATATTTGATCAGAAAAGATGACAGACAACCCACTGATCAAATGACCGCCTACAAGATGATTCGCGTGCCATCTCACTACTGATAAAGTTGTGTGAAATGCCGTTCTGAGTATGGAGGGAAAATCATGATGCCCCGACATGCCCGAGTGCGCGCCACGACGTGGAGGGTTTGCTGCTGTGGGATCTGACCACCAGATGTCGCAAGGATCATTCTGATGCTGGTGTCGTGCTGAACGCGTGAAAAAACTCAAGGGCGGCTTTCCATTGGAGCGTTTCCGTGCGCGGAAATGCTCCCGGAAAGCCGCCCTAATGTCGCAAAGCGGGTTCGAACCCATGAAAGCACCCTCTGGATTACGTCACGAATCACGAGCTAAATCCCTGGTGACAATCGTGGATTCTGATTGGCTAAGTAGGCCTACACTATCGAGTGTCAAGTTGGCCGACACTGATGTTCCGATATAAACGGTCCTGTCCGAGACAAGTCCAGATGGGTCAATTAAGTCCGGTGTTGGCTAAAACCCCAAACCACTTAAAACGGTGATGTCAATGAAGACTTATCCTTAGCGGCGGGGAACCGAGCGTGTGCGCGGAAATGCTCCCGGAAAGCCGCCCTAATGTCGCAAAGCGGGTTCGAACCCATGAAAGCACCCTCTGGATTACGTCACGAATCACGAGCTAAATCCCTGGGGACAATCGTGGATTCTGATTGGATAAGTAGGCCTATGACTATCGAGTGTCAAGTTGGCCGACACTGATGTTCCGATATAAACGGTCCTGTCCGAGACAAGTCCAGATGGGTCAATTAAGTCCGGTGCTGGCTAAAACCCAAAACCACTTAAAACGGTGATGTCAATGAAGACTTATCCTTAGCGGCGGGGAACCGAGCGGATTTTTTCTGGTGTCTGTCTGTCCGGCATCGGTCCCGATTACCAAACGCAGCGGGAAGCAACTTGATCCGGGGACATGCCCGGACACTGAGGACAGAAAACGGGACATGGGACATGCTGGATAATATTGAAACAAAATAATCACTTAAATCATACGCCGATTCACATTGCTAATTTATTGCTATCACTTACATGCGCATAATCCGCATTAAATGACAGGATGTCAGTATCATCCATTAGGAATGTGACGTCTGCGTGACGACTGTCCCGCAGCAAAGATAAAATGGGGCGGCATGAATTCTAATCTATGGCTTTTTAGGTCTAACTGATCCTCTTCGGTAAATGGTGGGACATACCATCGGATTCAGATCTTGGCCTGATGATATTTCAATCAGTTCCAATACGAGACAAACCGGAAACCAGTTGTTTTAACGCGCCCATTGATAAATCCGAATCGGGGGTTGCGAATCACGGCCTGGATAATCCGTGTCGTCTGCTCATGGGGTTTGATGGCGATAGAAAGAAATCTGCATTCGGAACGACCTGAGGCGAACTGCTTATCTGCCACTGGACGGCGCATTTCACCTCGGACACAAGTCCAAGGCAGCCATATTGTTTATCAACAAACCCACGTGACCGACCGTGGGACTATTTTGGCCGAATTTTGGCCTGTTAAGGTGTTCAACCTTATTTGCTGGATAACTTGAGGCATGTTAGTTATAAACTTACCGGAATCTCATCCAATCTGCCAATTATTGGTCAATAACGCAACGTTTTGTATGACCTATTTCGTTCCTGCGCAGGGTGTGATGAGGCGAACCGCATTTGAACTCTCACAAACGGGCAGCAATCGTTGCGCATTCAAGATGGCTGCCTTGGAATTGTGTCCGAGGGGAAATGCGACCGTACGGAAATTGCCGAGCAGTTGCCTTCGGAAGTTCCGAATGAGAAATCTGGTTACAAAGTTGCCGTATTACAATGGTCAGGCAGGCACAGGGAAGACTGATCGATGTTACACCGGCCACCCTCCTCCCACCCCATCTTCCGTATNATGTCATCTTAACACCACTTTTATTGACAGCAATATGGGATTGATGAGGACAGATGCCCCTCTCTAATCGCGCCAATTGCCCTGATGGATTTTGTTGACGAAGTTACAATCGCTTGGAGTCACTCGCTATCATGTTGCTTAATTTGCAGTATCGTCTGCTGACAAGATAAACTGGTAATCAATGAATGATGGAGGGGGCGTCGCTTTCTCCGTCCCCCGGGTTCAATGGACTGTCTGCTGCTAGTGACGTATGGTTGAATGTTATAATAGGAGCAGTCAGCCGCACATTGCCAACAGATGGCAGCAAAGTCTTAGCGGACCATGTACAGGAAAATCTACGTGATTGCTGCTCGATCGATAATAACTGGGTCCGCTAGATGCATTGAATAGGAGCTGTCAGCGAGTTGACCACTAGGTGTCACTACGGCCCAATTCAATGCATCTGGCGGACCCAGTCATTATCGATCGAGCAGCAATCACGTAGATTTTCCTGTACATTGGTCCGCTAAGACTTTGCTGCCATCTGTTGGCAATATGCGCGGCTGACTGCTCCTATTGGGCCGTCGTGACACCTAGTGGTCAACTCGCGGACAGCTCCTATTGGACAGGGCGCTTTCTAAATTGAACTTCAAGGCCTTCACAACTTGGACGGTTTGCGCTGGTTGTGCGTCGGCGGTTTATCTATATATCTTTATATTAATACTCGTAGCAATTTTGCGTATATTTTAAACAACTCTTCCGAAACCGCACGACTGCCGAACGACGTGGCTTCCGTGCCGATCGAGCGGTTCGTCGATGCTGCGATCACGATTAGGCATGTTGATGTCTCGACGCGGAATATTCGTCGGAAATTAATGTTTTTCGCTCTTTTTAACCCCAAAATGACTTTGCTTTATTCAATTTAATTTTTTTCCATAGCAATGCTCGTGTACAGTGGGTTTATTCTCATTTCGCCCTTTCCTACTTCACCCCTGCTAACGTTAACCTGCGGGTGATGGGAAAGGTTCCAAGATGGCGGCCATATTGGAATCCAAGATGGCTGCCATCAGGGCCAATTACTTTGGGGTTCCGTCCAAAAATGAAATGTTTTGATCTAAACTGTGCCATATTTGATGTTTTCGTCACAGAATGAACGATAAGGTCATTTTTCGGGCCTAGCCTCTCTAGTATGATGAAATGTCACGTGTTTAGTTGGATGCGACAGGATAAGAGTGGATGACAAGCGGGCGGTGTATCCACGCATTGTCGCCCAAGCGTGGTTCTTAACGCCGGAGACATCTCTTCATCTCAGTGTCGGAGAATTTATGAGCTGGTACATTCCGTGCGTTCCGGGGATCATCCCAGTGCAGTCTCTCGTCCTCATTATCCCGTACAAGGATTATCATCCCTCCATGGATAAGACACACATGATAATGACCTTTCTTCTGGCCAATAACTGGCCCGGCGACCGGTCGTAACTCACGCTCGTAGAACCGCGGTTTTCACTCTAACGTGATCGTAAAATTCAGTACATTTCATACAAAACGTGCATATGCTCCCTTGTCAGTTTATGGTGAATCGGACTTGAGATTTTCGTTTCATCCTTGCATTCTGTAATTCACCAGACGACACTTTATCATGTTGTCGATGAATCACTGGTGATCGTCTGCTCCTTAAGTATCGCTTTATTGATAAGAAGAAGAATCACGTCGACGGGGGCATCGGTCCGTAAAATTCAATCAACGCCAATTTTCACTAATTTATGTCTCTGGTTCGGCACTTTACGGCGAATCGTTCCAATTTTGCCTCAATCTGCTGGGTTTTATTCTCGGTTAAATCGCCTGGAACGCGCTGCTAACGTCATGAATCAACTTCTTGCTGTCATCCGAGGATGTGCGCGGAGACTGAATGAGATGGTACATCCAATCTCGCCACATTGTCAAGAAGTGCACTATAGAGAAGGAAGTGGTATTCTTGAATAGTACATGTCGGGACGAGGTTGCAACTCTCCAAGCAGACGTCAGGACGTCACACACGTAAGTCCCGGATGTACCCGATGCGTGGAGGTTGCGACTGATGAGAATTGTCCAAGAGCATCATCGGTAAACTGGTTCGGAATGATAAACGCAACAAAATGAGCAGATCCGACTGTTGTTTTACCGCCTCAACATGCCGAGTTGAAGACCGCTGAGCCCTGGTTCCGGCCATCAAGAAGGATGAGTTGAATATAAAATCGGGCATCAGCCCGTTAGCCGGGATCCGTTCCTATCAGCCATGATACATTTGCAGTCTGGTTTTACGATATGCGGGTGGCAATGGAGCCGTTTGTCATTTAATTCAATGAACCAAATCTGAGAGCTGAAGCGAGAGTCATCAGAAACACGCTAAGATCCGCCCGCGCGTGGTCGACGCCCTAGACCGGTCCCTACCTCAGTCCAACTGTTTCGATCAGACCGGACTTTTTTATTGTTGGTTCGCGGAGAGGAGGTTGGAAACAAATAAAAATTTATTTTTGTGTTCAAAGTTCTCAAAAATTTGTGACTTCAATTTCAGGGAGGAGGATAATAAAAAATAAATATTTATATGAAAATAAAGTTTTCCAGCCTCTTGTATGATTGGTGACGTCACGTAGTTCTCTTTATTATGATTGTTGTATGCAAATGAACCTCCTCATCCAGCCTGCAAAGATCATTGCCCGCACAAGACATGCAAAGATGCGGACGCCACAAATAGTTCCTGTGAAAAAAATTCTAACTGCAAAAAGAGAATTGGAGCGGAGGGCGGGAAAAAATAAATTAAATAAAACTTAATCTTTTTTCAATTTTTGCAAGATTTGTTAGCGGCGGACACAGAGAAATCGAAAAAAATGTGTTTTTATTTTAGTCCTATTTCTTCTGTTTTCCCCAGCGGCGGGTCCGTGCACCAACCAATAAAAAAGGTTTGACCTTAGGATAACACAACCTCCGTGTCAGAGGGCTACCCTTCATTCCAAGAAAACAAAGATATTGCCATCAGATTCACACAATTACAATGAGTCAACCAAGATGACAACTCATCTGAGAGCGAACCAACCGAACCACGTCCCTGGCACGACCATATCAATAAACCATCGCCATGGTCATGCATCAAAACCGTAATATCATCCAATAAACTGGCAGCATAAACAAAACATGACAGGAGCGTGTCTTCTTGCTCCTTGAACACGGAAATCCACTCCGTCCGATGTCAATTTTAGACACTCTCACGCATCCTCCCACAGCAGGGCTTTGGTCTCGTTCCTCTTCATACACTCCACACAGAGCGGATGAAGAGGAGCGAGGTAAAAACCCCTGCTGTGGGAGGATGCTCTCACGCAATTTGGTCGCATCGCTCTTCATCTTCGGGCACGCGGCATGTCGTCTGCTGACGGAAGTTGGCGGTGACGGAGAATTCATCTCTGATCACCGAAACCACGTGATAATACAACGAAATGGTGGATGAATGGTGTTCAGAGTTGATTTGTGTTGATTATACGACAACTAGAGCACATTCATACTGATTTGGTTGCGAAAATCAGATGTAACGTCGATCAGTGTTCCCCGTATTTCTGTGTTTTTCTTATTGTTTCCCTCCTGACGGATTAAGCGGCAACTAACCCAACAATAACCATTCTAGGCCGCGTCTATTGTTGGGGAACACTGAGCTACAGAAACACTCACCTATGTTACACCTGTGTGAAGTCGAACCTTGGTACGCCAGGAAAAAACAGATGTACATGTATAATGTTTTTCAGTGTGGCAATTTTTCTGTGCGACTCCCATTGTTTGGAAGACACTGGGAAACAGAATCACTGTTTCTCTGGCTGTATGCCGTTCATTGGCAAGTCGCGGCTTATTCCGTCAAACTATAATTATTGTAATATCACACTGGCACACGGGCCACACTGAAAAACGTTACACCGGTGTAAAGTGCCACAGTGTTCCAGTTTCCCAGTGTTTTCCCTCATTGTATGTAGAACACTGTGAACGAGAGTGGCAGATTTCCCTGCGTTCCCCTATTAAAGTCATGTCCCTTTACCTCGATATTAGGGAGGTTTCGCAAGCGCCCGGTTAGGCCCTACGACGACGTTTATCTATTGTGTGGGTATACCCAAACAATAGATAAACGTCGTCGTAGGGCCTAACCGGGCGCTTGCGAAACCTCCCTACTGTGCGGAAACACGGGGGATGTGGGGAACACGAAAACGGTACACGGACGACACGACGGCCCGGGACGCCATCTGTGCGAAACGCCTTACACCATTCTTCAATTGGTGCGCGCCTTGCAATTCCATTGCCGTGCGTTTAGTCTGAAAGGGTTCACATGGTTCAGGCTCTGCTAATATTAACGATAACTTTCGATCGAAAAGTCATCAGTGGATAGTCTAACATTGAGATGATAAGCCATTGAAATGTCATCAAAGGCTCCCTTTCTCAATCCTCAACGCATTCCTCCAACAGTTGGACACTGGCGCCATCTAAGAGAAGGAGGATAAACTAACATACAATTTCGATGATGGGCAAGACGCGGCAAAAGATGTCTCACACTGAGTACGGCAGCCCCAAAGAACTACATGTATTTGATCAGCGATCGGCTTTGGCCACAACCTGCATGGTCATAAGTACAAATTTCGCTACATCTTACAAGCACGTCAACAGATTACTATGCCTAGTTACACCCTTTTGTGCCTCCTGATTTGGGTGACATTTTCGGCTCACTTTCAGTGCGAGGATATTTCCGGAGCACCCTGTAAAAACTACATGACTTGAATTAGAAAAGTCATTTGATACTGGTTATATGACTTGTATCATTTAAATTGATCTCTCTTTTCAGTTTATATTGTAACGTTGCAAAAAACAGGAAACGCGGACCGAGTTTGATGCGAAACTTGATACTTACGAAACATACAATTTTTTTCGGAAAGGCGAACCCAGTTTTCTGAATGCATGGAAGGAAAGTCCATTCGCAGCGTCAGATAACAATAATATGTATAATATTCATATTCATATGTTAATAACCGTTGGTTAGTGAAGTCATTGTCTTCTAGTCCTATTAGTCTCGTATTTCTCACTGCAATATGTAATAACGACGGTGTCTCCTCTTACACTTTTTAGCTTTATAACAACCTGCATCCGTTAGACAGATGATATTGACTTCGAATCCGTTCGAAACCGCCCAGAAAGGATGGCAGGTGAATTAGACACCGTTTCTGACGATCCTACAACATTTTTATCAGCGGGGACGGCGGCCACTCCGGTGGACCCCGCGGTCCTGGCTTTACGAATCGTCTACTACGTCTTCACGCATTACATCTACCTGATCGTGGGGATTCTTGCCCTGTTCGGTAACGTCATGTCCATTATCATCACCATGCAGAAGGACAACCGGCGGATTTCAACTTGTAACTATATGACGGCCTTGGCTGTGGTGGATTCGAACGTCACCATTGCGCATGTCTGGGCGTTGACGTGGATTTACTGGACGTCTGAGCAACCCTCGGAGTTGGCAATGCAGTGAGTAAATGCTTACCGCGTTCTCCCCACCCATATATGAATTTGGTTTCCCAGATAAAAATCCAGAGTAAAAGGCCTAGTGTTTCCACCACAAGGGATTCCGCTGCGGTTTGCGCCCGGGTTTGCGGCGCCGGTTTTCACAGGGTTTTGGATAATCCTTTGATGGTTAAACAATACATGGCGTGTTAATTATCCCAATGCCTGTGAAAACCGCTCCGGCGCCGCAAACCGCTGCGGAAACCGTTGTAATGTAGTGGAAACAGACCTTTAAAGAAAGTTGTTTAGTTTCAGCAAAATGGGGTGGGAAGGGAACAAGATCGTGCGATCGTCATCAACGCCAAACGAAAGAGTGTACTGCACGCCTCATGGCGTTAACTTTATCTCGGTGTTCATTCTACTGAACGAGATTAACGCCAAGATAATCCTGACGCCACGCCAAGATAATGACGAAAGGGTTGTCTGCGGTCCTTCGACGCGGGTACAGCTTTCTGCACTCAAACGAATGAAAAAGGCGCACACCACCGGATTCCGGTGCGTTTTGCGGCGGATGAAGAGTGAAGCATCCACAAAGAAATCGTGCGGCATGTGGCTTCTCCCGCCCGCTCGCCCGATTTCTACGTGGATTGCGGGAACCGCACCGCAGAACGCACCAAAATCAGGTTTCGGTGTGCGCGCTTACCATCGCAGTATCTACTCAGTAGGCCTACTCTGAATCATCCGTCAGTTTCTTTCAGGGGGATGTGGTATTTGTCCTACACCTCAGGAAGTCTTTCCGGCCTCTACCTCGCCGCCATGACGGTCGACAGACTTATCGTCGTTCGATTCCCGATGTCGGCCCCACGACTCTGTACCACACGCAGGGCTTGTACTGTCATTTTCCTCCTCTTCGTCATCATCGCCGGGCTGAAAATATACATGTTTTTCACATTCAGAATTATCGAGGGGAAACACACGCAGGGTAAGGCTCGGGATCACATGCGGTCACCCAAACTCCTCCGCAGTGGCGCGTCGTTCCGCATTTTATGATGCTCCAGTTACGTCAGGTGAAACCGCATCCTGAGAACATCACGGGTTCTTAGTGCTCGCTCCCTTGCGGTGACGAAGGGAGCGAGCACCAAGAACCCCTGATGTTCTCATGATGTGAAACCGTCTGACCTCTGCGTAGGAGATTGGCGGTCACTCAGCCGCTGTTGCGAATCCGGAGGAATCGCAACAAAGTGGAGCACCCCACTGCGGACAAAACGGCTGCCTGCGCGAGACTATCGACCGCTCTCAACGCATTCTTTATGAAGGTTCTTTTCCCCGTCATCGTCCATGTTTTTAGATCAAGGTAGATGTGGAGATTGAAATAATATCACAGTGGCATGCGAACCCTCATCCAAAATCTTCTTGGGTAGCGCGTCAGACGCAAGTCTTTCTGGGTGTTGCGGTCGGAGCCTACTCTAGATGGCAGCACTGATGAATGGTCTTCAAAAGCCTGTTGTACACGCCGCGACAAGTGAAGATTTTTGTCTCGGAGACAGATATTTCCATTTATCCCAGTGTGTGCTAGGTGCTGGAGACAGAAACCACCACAAGCCCCGGAGTACGGCGACAAGTGGAAACAGTCGCAGAAGACTGTTTCCAAAAATCAAACATGTTTGATAGTCGTCTCCACTTGTCTCAGCGAGATTGGGTTCTGCGACCGATATGAAAGGTGAGTTTCTTCGACTGACCAATCAACCATGGCTGTCGGGGCACATCACTTCCCTATCGTCTCCCTATGCGCGGGTTTTAGACAACTGGAGATTTCTGTCTCCGGAGACAAAATCCTCCACATTCCAAATGGCGCCGACCATGGCTCCGAAAGGTCCTATTTTAGTGATACAAGTTAGATTCTGGCTCAAAATACTTGGTAATGCCCATAGCTTTCAGAATGAACAAGCTTTTTCTTCGGAAAGACGTATGGTTGTGTCAGCAAGAGTGAAATCTCGTCAATTCCGACCCGAACGGATTGAGGACAACGTCAAAATGTATTTGGTCGCGTAAAAGGAGAACGAAGGCGCAGATGAACTCGAATATGTTTTGCCATGACATGTTCGTCTTCTTGTACGTTTTTGCTCTCTCTCGAAACTTCTCTATTTACTTGGCGGGTTGGTATGGGGAACCTGTCCCGACCGATCGAGCTACGCCAACAACACCCGGAGAAACATGGATAAGTGTTATAAGTGTGTGTGGGGGGGGGGGGGGGNGGGGGGGGGGCAGGTGCTGCAGTAGTGCATCGATACAGATGTGACAGGCATCAACGTCCTAGGAATGCAAGTCCGCCAAACAATAGCTCGCTATTAGGGAGGTTCCGCAAAGCTCCGAATTCCGAATCCCGAAACGATTTCAGGCCTGCGTGACGTTACGTCATGACGTCGATTCTTCGTCGAAAATCTGTGGTGGTCCGACTTTTGGCCTTGTGAACGATGCGACAACCTCTATTTAACACCACGCCATTATCTTACACTGACACTTTAAGCATTTATTCCATCGCTAAAGTGTGCCAGGTATATCCAATTGTCACCTCTATGCTCAGAAAAGCCCAAGAAAACATTTCTTGTAAATGAAAATTATCAATTCGGAATTCGTAAACCACCTACGAAGATTTGCGGCCATCCTCGTCAAGATGCAACGAAT
Source organism: Notospermus geniculatus (assembly GCA_002633025.1). Classification (NCBI taxonomy): domain Eukaryota; kingdom Metazoa; phylum Nemertea; class Pilidiophora; order Heteronemertea; family Lineidae; genus Notospermus; species Notospermus geniculatus. The sequence continues at coordinate 131,136 of NMRB01000937.1, read as the reverse complement.
TTGCACGACGTCACGAATGTGATGCAACGTCATACGTCAAAATGATGACGTCATAATCAAAGATATTCGTAATTCGGAATTCGGAGACGTTGCGGAACCTCACTATTGTAAGATTATAATCGAATGGCCATGGTCTCTATAGCCATATATTCTAATCCCTCGCTGAACAATAAGACCGGACTTTGATTCCATGGGGACTTTGATCCCTGTCACACCTTCCTTAGACGTCGGTAGCGAGCGCTTAGCACCACTGATTACCTTAGGATCCATATACTAGTAGTAGTTCAAGTCACAATAACAGGATTTGCAGATTACATGGGATAGGAAAAAACGTAGGGGACACCCTGCACACATTAATGTAGACCGGTGTAATGCTTTTGAATGTTCCCCATCTGTGAGTGTTTCCCTGCTATTGTCCGAAGGGAAAAGCTGCGACTTGAAACAATAAGGGGAAACACTGACATATAGAAACACTGGTAGATATTACACCGGGTGCCAGACCCGCCTCGATGGTGAGGTATTGGGACGAACTCTCCGGGTCAAACTTGTTTCCTCCTACTTCAGGTTCGACGATTGTAAGCATGAAGGTACCGGACGAGCCGGAGATGGAGATTTTAGGGAACGCATTTCAGCTGATGGTGGGGACCATTCTGCCGTTCTGTATCATAGTATTATGTAATATATGGATCATTGTTGTCTTACAAAATGCCTCCAAAGAGAGAGGTAAAATGAGCGTTAGTAAGGAAAGTCAGAAAAACCTCGAAAAGGAATCGTCACATCTGACAAGAATGTTGATCTTGGTCAGTATCGCTTATGTTGTGACGTCAATACCGTTTAGGTTATATAACGTCATCATTACAATACCAGCAGTCATAGACGAGTACGTAATGGAAGAAGAGTATTGGAGTCTTCGGTTTTATTGTCAACATTTCATCATCATACAGTTCTGGGAGTTGAATTACGGAATCAATTTTTATCTTTATTGCATCGGAGGTGGGAAGAAATATCGCGAGGACGTCNTTGAAATGAGAGATCATGTCAATTCAAATGATACTAGAATTCGAACTGTTACCTCATCAGTTGCAGCTGACATGGCTGAAAGGCCTATGAGACATTCACCTGTCTCTGTAGCCGGCTCGGTAGATGATCCCTCAAAAGGCATGAAACCATCCACACCATCACGCTATAGTGTATTCAAATGCAAACACTGCCAAAGATCTTTCCATAAATACTGTACACTCCTACGTCACCAGAGAGTTGCTCATAAAGAGAAGGGAGGATATACAGTCGACAAATCGCCTTGTTCCAGATCGATCAAAAACGATTCGGGAAACACTGCTGATAATGAAGCTGCTGATCGTCCTGGATACCAGGAACAACCAAAATCTTCCATAGGAGCTGAGGCCAAAGTTGAGACCAATAGAGACGTAGAACATAATACTGCTGTTAGTTTGAATTTAGGTTCAATTAATTCTGCTGAGCATCCTGCCTCCACGGTGTCTTCACCAAATTGTGATTGGTTCACGCATTCGCCGTCCTTCGTTAATAATGGCCGTTCATTTATTATGCAGGAACATTCATTTCCTAATTCTCTACCCTGTGATTGTAATTTTTGTCGGAATTGCGACCCTAATCCTTATCTTGTGCATGGGCATGTTGCACAGCATTTATGCAGTCCTAGGACCCTTGATTTATGCAGTCCAGTTCCGAGCGGGTTTACTCATATGCATAATTTATGCGGTCGTGCGTCCGTTTTCGTTGGGTCTAGAATGCCGCAGATCTATGAATCCAATGGTTGTGGGGTGACTACCTGTAGAGTTCCCGAAAATGGAACTCCTTGCAGAACATTGGAAAATGTTTACGTACATCACCCCAATGTGTTAAATACTTGTATGAATGCAAATCGTTGTCGTGATGGTCGTCTGTATTGCACAAATGAAGTTTGTCTCCATGGTCCACTTGTGAACTACCCGAAGTATGAAGTTATTCCTACACCAGTTAAATACGCAGTTCTACAGCATCCGGTATGTAATGTTGCACATGGAGAAGTAGCGATGGGTAGGGAGCCAGTTTGTCTGAACAACCAATGTGGGTGTATGACTCGTGTCCCAGTGAAGCAGGAGGTAAAGGAGGAGGCGGATGTATCCCCGAGTTATGGAGCACACAGTTTGGTTGATAGGGAACAGAGAATGTTGAGTCCAGTATTACTTATCAAGGAGGAGAAACTCGGAGGTGATTCATGGCAACCTCCTGAGAGACAGTGGAATGAACTGCAGCAAAATACAAATAGAAACACAGCGCCTCCTTATGGTCATGTGAAAAGGGAGCGGGGACCTGAAGAATGCTGTCGTGTTTATAATGATGTCCATGTAGCAGGGAAATCACATAGGGAGGCCCACATACCAAAAGGAAACATGGATCCTGAAATTCAACACATGAACTCTGCTGTCAGTAATGCAGGAGGACAAATTAGTCCAGGTACCCGTGCACCTTCTGCACGGAGAAGTGCTTTTACTGCGTACCATCGCAACAGGAGCTCGACCGATGACAAACTGTTCTCGCCGGGAGCTGATAAGTTTCCAAATGATCAGAGGATTCCACCAACAACGGCAGTACGGGGGGTACAGCCTCTGGGAAAATTATTCAGTGCAAGCAGAAATGGTGCTCCGAGTGTCGGTGGCAAATTCTACCAAAACACTGTGCCAAGGTATGACTTGTCACCGGAGGAAATGGACGATTTTGTTGCTTCTTCTATTACCACTGTCGTAAAAGACAACAATCAGAAAGTATACCAGTGTAACATATGTAAGAAGTGTCTCTCGCAGAAGGGGGACTTAAAACGCCACCTTAAGATCCACCTTGGACAGAAGGATTTCATTTGTCTTTTCTGTTCCCGTGGGTTTATCAAAAACAGTGACCTGCAACGTCATATTCGTACTCGACACACGCGCGAAAAACCGTACGAATGTTCACAGTGTTTGAGGAAATATGCTCGCACTGACCAGCTGCTTGATCACGTACGCATGCATCTCGGGGATAAACGATTTGAATGTGAAATATGTCACGAGAAATTCCTTCGGCGTTATGAATTACAGAAACATATGCGGGAACACTACCATTCAAAAGATCACGGTGAAACCAAGTTCAAAACTGAACCTCAAGAGTTAGAAGATGAGGAAGACATGGAGTTAGATGTTGTGAAAATTGAAGTGGAATACTGTAGTGATGATGAACTTATGGCAAGCATGGAGTCCAATAGCACTAATGGGACCAAAACATCCGACAAGGAGTCAGAAATAGCTACATCGCCAGAAACCGACAATACTGTGGACGAATTTAAGAAAGATGCTCCGGAAGATGATGTATACACTCAAGAAAGCCACTGCCTGAAGATATCTGCCTATCCTCAAGATGATTGCTCGGGGCGGCTAAGTCCGAGTTCAGAGACCAACTCCCCTGATTCATCTCCTACCATTATTGGAACGGATCAGACATCTGATGCCACCAAGCCAGTCTCAGAAATGGATTACTCTCTTGCGGAAAAGTCTATAGAAGTTGAGCAGCATTGTTCTCTGCACATGCTTCAGGCAAGCTTTTCTGTTAAGTCAGAATCTGGGAAATCTGACAAGACTGATATGGAGGCTTGTTCCAAGATGGCTGGTCAAACCAAGATGGATGGCTCAAGTCCTCTCACGCTTACGGATGATTACCAAGTTCAGTCTCAGTCATTTTCAGTTGCACCATGTAGTCCAGGGCCTAGTTTCTCCTCTCCTAGTCCTGGTATTTCAGGCAACCATCTTGACTCTTGTTCATCAGATAATTCTTGCCCACTCGTGTCTGGTAACGCTGTAGTGAAAAGAGAGGAGTATGGAATCTCGGATTCTGAAGTGAAGACACCTGGATGTAGTTCATCAGATGTGACCACAGGTCGTGGCAAAAACATTGGACAGCAATTTACTCAGGAATCAGTGAAACAGAGTCAGAAAAGCTTGGGGGTGAAAAAGCAACGTCGGTCAAAATCGGGACAAAATGTCTGTCAAACCTGCAGTCGCAGTTTCAGTCAGCGCGGCGATCTGAAACGTCATTTGAAGATCCATACTGGGCAGCGGGACTTCGTCTGCAGTTTTTGTCCAAAAGCTTTCATCAAACGGAGCGACCTCAAGCGCCACCTGTTGGTACACACGCAAGAAAAACCATACTCTTGTGAATTCTGTGATATGCGGTTTTCACGCAAGGATCAGTTACAGACGCATCTCAATAGGAGATGCAATAAGAGGGCTGGTAATTTGTCTCAAAGGAAATCAAGGCCAACTTCCACACTTCAGCCCACCCCTGCAAGATCTGGAGATCATCTTGGAGAAAACTTGCCATCAAGTCTACCTCCTTTTTCTGAAAAACCTTCAAAAGAAAGTTCACCAAGTGTCCAGCAGCAGGAGACTGAATCATTGACATCACCATCACTATCTTACACTGAATTTGAAAACGGTATTCGTCAAATGACAACTGCAGAACCTGTCTCCAAACCAAAAGATGTTCAACCAACAGATATTGTTTGGAATGAAAAGATTCTGCCGTCTGGTGTTTGTGTGCAAGATAAACAAAGAGGGATGTCTGGCACACTGGTGCAGCCATTTGCTGAAAATGTCTCTTCTGATGTGAATAGCCCTTCTCAGGTTTTCAGTAATGCTAAAAATCCGATTGGTTCTGTTGTGTTATCTAAAAGCAGGGATGAATTTAATGCAAACGTTGTTCAGAACGTTGCATCTACCTGTCGTTCACAAAAGAAAGATGTGAATCTTTCCAAACAGATTAATAATGGAACACAGGGGAGCAACTTGCACCAATTTCCCTGTAAGTTTTGTGAGAAACGTTTCTTAAGTAAAGCCAAACTTCAGATACACTTGATGGTTCATTCCAACATAACTGACGGGGAAGAGAAAGCAGAGAGGTACCAATGTTTAGAGTGCAGTTCAAATTTTGCCGAAAAATCTCTTCTTGAAAATCACACGTTTGTCGTTCACAAAGTTTTGAAGCCATATGTGTGTGGGTATTGTTCAAAGACGTTTGTCAGTGGTAGGGAGCTTGAGGTTCATATTACTGACCACAGAACCAACCTCTCTGTCATAACATAGGCCTAGTTTAGCTATACAAATCAGATTGTTGATGGAAACAAACGACGTTGAACTCAGTATTGAGATGTATGCTTCCTACCTCATGATTGTAAAGGCCCGTTTCCACTTCAGGGTATTCTGCCTCAGTTTATGGCAAGTGAAGCGGTTTTCACAGGCATTGGGATAATTAACACGCCATGTATTGTTAAACCATTGAAGGATTATCCAAAACCCTGTGAAAACCGCACCGCTTGCCACAAACCACAGCAGAATCCGCTGTAGTGGAAACTAGCTTTAAACCTGTCAACTCATGGTATGCCTCTTTCCGTTTTACAAATCATACTGTGTATTGCCATGTTCACGCTAGGGTTTTATATCGAATCGAATTCGGAATGGTGTATTCTGATACAACGTGTCACACTCAAATTGAAATAGATCACTTTTATACTGATTTAACGAAATCGGTATTTATATCGGTTTCAATGTGCGTTATCCAAATCGAAATAGTTATCGTGAAACATTTTATTGCGGGTTGAGTTGACGTGTTTTGTTTCACATCGAAATCGGTTTAGTTGTAGTGTGACGCGACCCGGCGTAACCAAATCGATTTCCGTATTTCGAGTTACGGAAACCCACTTCGATGTGCAGTAGTCACATCTTTATAAGGCGACTTAAACTTGCATTTGGGAAGAATTGAACATTGTTTGGGGCTGTTCTGGTGCGTGTGGATGTTTTGAAAAAAACTGGTAATTACAGTGTACAGTCAGATGTAGTTAAAGGGATATAATTGTCTGGGGAAAGGCCTAACTCATCAGGTTGGTGCTTCTTTTAAAGGCAATGCTTTTCCGGTGTCATTGTTACGAACCAAAGATTTTTCTAAACTCACTTTTTTGCACTGATTGATTTTTGTACTGTTTCAAATGGTTCCTTCTGCTGACTAAATAATGTACCGGTTTGTAATTTAGTTTGGATATGATATCCAAATGATCATTTTAGTTGTCTCATCAGTTATGTCAATGGAGTGATGATATAATTTTGGCAGAGATTTGTTCAGTCCTGTAATCCAGATGAATGCAGCAACAAGTATGAGTTTAAACATATTTACAATTTACTATTTACACCATCATGACAAACGTTTTCGAAGTACATACTTCCTCTTCAGGTCTACAACTGAAGTCAAAACAAAAATCATGCATACATACAGTNCCAGTGTAATAACTTTCCCTTTCTACTGTATGTATGCATGATTTTTGTTTTGACTTCAGTTGTAGACCTGAAGAGGAAGTATGTACTTCGAAAACGTATGTCATGATGGTGTAAATAGTAAATTGTAAATATGTTTAAACTCATACTTGTTGCTGCATTCATCTGGATTACAGGAATGGAGTGATGAACTGGTGGAAGATCTATTATTTGTGTATACCTACAGCTTCTGATATCACTATTTGATGGTGGTATCATATGAATATCACATCAAGCACTGGCATCGTGCTCTGTACATAAGGTTATTTCTACCCATTTACTGTATTAATTGGAGTGTGCAGACATGATGAATGACAGGTCACGTGAAGCAAATTTTATGTCCTGTCCAGGGTTTCTGCCAGAAATATTTTCAGTATCCAAAGAAGAAAGCACAAAAATTTGACACACAAGGTGATATCAGATAAATATCAAGAAGTCAACTTCCAGAACTTGCGAATTTTCGAGATATATTTTGAGGGTATTAATTTCTTCAAAATCAGAAGAAAAAACCCCACAAAATTAAAGAAAATAGTTCTTTTCTGTTCCTATTACATAGTGCCCTTCATACCCTCTGGCGGAAACACTGCTATCTATGATGGAAATGGATGTACAGTTATTGGTGGCCAAAAGGACACAAGATATGCTTCACATAATCTGTCATTTAATGCTCTCTGCAGCGGGCAGCACACATGTGATATCACAAGCATTCTAATCGCCAGTGGCATTCTCGCCAGCCACTGCAGACTAGGTGATATCGGTTTTGGTCTTGTTTCATAATGGGCAGCCATTGCTGGCGAGAAGATTCCACGCATCGCTGTCCAGTGCACGCCTGGCGTCAACAGCCGATTTTGCTCGGGGCAATCAGATCGCTTGTGATATCACCTGGTGTGCTCCCCGCTTTACTGACCTCAGTATGGGTAGAATAGAGTATATCAAATTCATATTTTAACATTCAACATAGAAAGCAGGCTTTAATGAGACGGATTCAGTTATGTATCACGCTGTGCTAAAAGATGTATATCATGTATATTAACTCTTTAATGTGACAGCAACTTTTTAATTTCAATTTTCAATGCTACGATTTTTATGTTGAGATATTATGAGGTAAATAAAGATCTACTTATATTGTACAATTCTGTTGTTTGTGTGAAATCAACTAGGCAATACCCGTTAAGTGGCGAATTGCAACGTCATTAGGAGCGCTTAGGGACATAATGACATCATTTCATGAATAACATTGCTGACGCCACGGATGATGCGACGGAACTCTTGGTGACGTGAAAAGGTGTAAACAACATTGTGAAATCTATTAATAATAATTAGGCGAATCAAAATTCGAGCTTCATAAGGACACTTCCGAGGTCTGTCTGCATATGCATACCAAGTTTGGGGGCGATCCATTCATCAATCTTGGAGAAAATTGCGGACAAACACACAAACTCGTCTCAAATTTTAGTATGATACCTGAAGGGGGAAGAATGTGCCAGGGTATTGTGAGCCAAATGGATACAAGTTGGCTGCCCTAGACAACGAGGCATCACTGTTCTCATCTGCTCAGCAAAGTGGCACGTCCCCGCTTTAAATCATCCCTGGCTCTTCATTCCATCACATGGGATGGTAAGCTGCAGTTGCTTTGCAAGGGCAAGTATTAGACCCCATCGAAGTGAGGAACATGAGTAGCTCGAGATGGCTGCTTGCGTACTTACCAGGACCGATAATGCTTTAGCTTCAGCCTTGAAGAAAATATCTCGTACATATACATGTACAATACCAAAAGGACGTTCTCATATTCTTTGATGTGAGTGCCTCATACGGGCTCCCCATTTGGTGAGAATCCTGGAGTGGAAGACAAGAAAGTAAAGAAAAGGTTTAGACGTGTATAATATTTATTGAATATAAAAGTTATGATGCACCTACAACCATGACAACATTGAGGGACAACAACTTGTGCCATAGACTGGTGTGCGATCTCACCAACTGGACTAAATACCGACACGAAGTCCCAAATCTACTCTCAGATGCCACCACTATTGCAACTATATCATAGTAAAAGTACCGGTAATATAACCATTTAATCTGATATGTTTTATGATTCTGGACAAATTATAAACCATCCTCTACCCGTATTCTGTGTGGATGCGAGGAATAACACGGCAGGCAAAGTAACAATATTGGATCCATACTAGTGCTACATATTTGATGCAGGTGGCGTTAGAATTTCCCCACTCTTCTCTGCCGCCTCCCTCTTCTTTTTTTCTTCCTCTTCCTTGGCCTTCATCCGCAGCTGCTTTTTTTCTTCATACCTTATTTTCCCTTCTTCCCATCGCTGCATTGCTCCAGTTGAATGAATCTGTAAGAAATTATCAAAGTTGAATTTGGATCATCAGGCCTCTGATGTTGCACAATGCGACCCAATCTGACCAAAGTAGGTACATGTACATGTTGCAGGTGATCATCACTGGTCATCAGTTCACTCAACTATCATCACTGCTGTCCACTACTATTGTCAACCTGCAGAGATGTACATTTCAGCTTTTGTGTTTTAGGTTGTTAACCCTTTCCTTGGTTGCGATGCCACTTGGGCCCGGTGGTGTAGTGGTT
>NMRB01000937.1:105618-119324 GCA_002633025.1 Notospermus geniculatus | reverse complement strand
TTCTGAAAAACCTTCAAAAGAAAGTTCACCAAGTGTCCAGCAGCAGGAGACTGAATCATTGACATCACCATCACTATCTTACACTGAATTTGAAAACGGTATTCGTCAAATGACAACTGCAGAACCTGTCTCCAAACCAAAAGATGTTCAACCAACAGATATTGTTTGGAATGAAAAGATTCTGCCGTCTGGTGTTTGTGTGCAAGATAAACAAAGAGGGATGTCTGGCACACTGGTGCAGCCATTTGCTGAAAATGTCTCTTCTGATGTGAATAGCCCTTCTCAGGTTTTCAGTAATGCTAAAAATCCGATTGGTTCTGTTGTGTTATCTAAAAGCAGGGATGAATTTAATGCAAACGTTGTTCAGAACGTTGCATCTACCTGTCGTTCACAAAAGAAAGATGTGAATCTTTCCAAACAGATTAATAATGGAACACAGGGGAGCAACTTGCACCAATTTCCCTGTAAGTTTTGTGAGAAACGTTTCTTAAGTAAAGCCAAACTTCAGATACACTTGATGGTTCATTCCAACATAACTGACGGGGAAGAGAAAGCAGAGAGGTACCAATGTTTAGAGTGCAGTTCAAATTTTGCCGAAAAATCTCTTCTTGAAAATCACACGTTTGTCGTTCACAAAGTTTTGAAGCCATATGTGTGTGGGTATTGTTCAAAGACGTTTGTCAGTGGTAGGGAGCTTGAGGTTCATATTACTGACCACAGAACCAACCTCTCTGTCATAACATAGGCCTAGTTTAGCTATACAAATCAGATTGTTGATGGAAACAAACGACGTTGAACTCAGTATTGAGATGTATGCTTCCTACCTCATGATTGTAAAGGCCCGTTTCCACTATAGTGGATTCCGCCGCGGTTTGCGGCGAGCAGGGCGGTTTTCACAGGCATTGGAATAATTAATACGCCATGTATTGTTAAACCATCGAAGGATTATCCAAAACCCTGTGAAAACCGCACCGCTTGCCGCAAACCACGGCGGAATCTGCTGTAGTGGAAACTAGCTTTAAACCTGTCAATATTACCTCATGGTATGCCTCTTTCCATTATACAAATCATGCTGTGTATTGCCATGTTCACGCTAGGGTTTTATATCGAATCGAATTCGGAATGGCGTATTCTGATACAACGTGTCGCACTCAAATCGAAATAGATGACTTTTATACTGATTTAACGAAATCGGTATTTATATCGGTTTCGATGTGCGTTATCCAAATCAAAATAGTTATCGTGAAACATTTTATTGCGGGTTGAGTTGACGTGTTTTGTTTCGCATCGAAATCGGTTTAGTTGTAGTGCGACGCGACCCGGCGTAACCAAATCGATTTCCGTATTTCGAGTTACGGAAACCCATTTCGATGTGCAATAGACACATCTTTATAAGGCGACTTAAACTGTTGCATTTGGGAAGAATTGAACATTGTTTGGGGCTGTTCTGAGTGCGTGTGGATCTTTTGAAAAAAACTGGTAATTAAAGTTGTACAGTCAGATGTAGTTAAAGGAATATAATTGTCTGGGGAAAGGCCTAACTCATCAGGTTGGTGCTTCTTTTAAAGGCAATGCTTTTCCGGTGTCATTGTTATGAACCAAAGATTTTTCTAAACTCACTTTTTTGCACTGATTGATTTTTGTACTGTTTCAAATGGTTCCTTCTGCTGACTAAATAATGAACCGGTTTGTAATTTAGTTTGGATATGATATCCAAATGATCATTTTAGTTGTCTCATCAGTTATGTCAATGGTATGGAGTGATGGACTGGTGGAAGGTCTATTATTTGTGTATACCTACAGCTTCTGATATCACTATTTGATGGTGGTATCATATGAATATCACATCAAGCACTGGCATCGTGCTCTGTACATAAGGTTATTTCTACCCATTTACTGTATTAATTGGAGTGTGCAGACATGATGAATGACAGGTCACGTGAAGCAAATTTTATGTCCTGTCCAGTGTTTCTGCCAGAAATATTTTGAGGGTGTATTAATTTTTTCAAAATCAGAAAAAAACACGAAATTAAAGAAAATAGTTCTTTTCTGTTCCTATTACATAGTGCCCTTCATACCCTCTGGCGGAAACACTGCTATATATGATGGAAATGGATGTACAGTTATTGACGGCCAAAAGGACACAAGATATGCTTCACATGATCTGTCATTTAATGTTCTCTGCAGCAGGCAGCACACCAATGTGATATCACAAGCATTCTGATCGCCAAGCCACCGCAGACTAGGTGATATCGGTTTTGATCTTGTTTCATAATGAGCAGTCATTGCTGGCGAGAAGATTCCACGCATTGCTGTCCAGCGCACACCTGGCGTCAACAGCCGATTTTGCTTGGGGCAATCAGATCGCTTGTGATATCACCTGGTGTGCTCCCCGCTTTACTGACCTCAGAATGGGTAGAATAGAGTATATCAAATTCATATTTTAACATTCAACATAGAAAGCAGGCTTTAATGAGACGGATTCAGTTGTGTATCACGCTGTGCTAAAAGATGTATATCATGTATATTAACTCTTTAATGTGACAGCAACTTTTTAATTTCAATTTTCAATGCTACGATTTTTATGTTGAGATATTATGAGGTAAATAAAGATCTACTTATATTGTACAATTCTGTTGTTTGTGTGAAATCAAATACATAATACCCGTTAAGTGGCGGAACTGCAAAATCATTAGGAGCGCTTGGGGGACATAACGACGTCATTTCATGAATAACGTTGCCGACGCCACGGATGATGCAATGGAACTCTTGGTGACGTCAAAAGGTGTAAACAGCATTGTGAAATCTATTAGGCGAATCAAAATTCGAGCTTCATACGGACACTTCCGAGGTCTGTCTGCATATGCATACCAAGTTTGGGGGCGATCCATTCATCAATCTTGGAGAAAATTGCGGACAAACACACAAACTCGTCTCAAATTTTAGTACGATACCTGAGGGGGAAGAATGTGCCAGGGTATTGTGAGCCAAATGGATACAAGTTGGTTGCCCTAGACAACGAGGCATCAGTGTTCTCATCTGCTCAGCAAAGTGGCACGTCCCCGCTTTAAATCATCCCTGGCTCTTCAGTCCATCACATGGGATGCAAATTGGCTGCCCTAGGCAACTTGGCATCACTGTGGTCTCATCTGCTGAGCGAAGCAGCAGGTCACCGCTTTAAATCATCCCTGGCTCTTCAGTCCATCACATGGGATGGTAAGCTGCAGTTGCTTTGCAAGGGCAAGTAAACGACCCCATCGAAGTGAGGAACACGAGTAACTTGAGATTGCCGTTTGCGTACTTACCAGGACCAATAATGCTTTAGCTTCAGCCTTGAAGAAAATATCTCGTACATATACATGTACAATACCAAAAGGACGTTCTCATATTCTTTGATGTGAGTGCCTCATACGGGCTCCCCATTTGGTGAGAATCCTAGAGTGGAAGACAAGAAAGTAAAGAAAAGGTTTAGACGTGTATAATATTTATTGCATATAAAAGTTATGATGCACCTACAACCATGACAACATTGAGGGACAACAACTTGTGCCATAGACTGGTGTGCGATCTCACCAACTGGACTAAATACTGACACGAAGTCCCAAATCTACTCTCAGATGCCACCAGTATTGCAACTTCATGACAGTAAAAGTAATATAACCATTTAATCTGATATGTTTTATGTTTCTGGACAAATTATAAACCATCCTCTACCCGTATTCTGTGTGGATGCGAGGAATAACACGGCAGGCAAAGTAACAATATTGGATCCGTACTAGTGCTACATATTTGATGTAGGTGGCATTAGAATTTCCCCACTCTTCTCTGCTGCCTCTCTCTTCCTCTTTTCTTCCTCTTCCTTGGCCTGCATCCGCAGCTGCTTTTTCTCTTCATATCGTACTTTCCCTTCTTCCCAGCGCTGCATCGCTCCAGTTGAATGGATCTGTAAGAAATTATCAAAGTTGAATTTGGATCATCAGGCATTTGATATTGCACAAATGTGACCCAATCTGGCAAAAGTAGGCGCATGTTGCAGGTGATCATCACTACTCATCAGTTCACTCAACTATTATCACTGCTGTCCACTACTATTGCCAACCTGCAGGGAGATAGATAACATAAAGTCGTCTCCGAATTTCGCAAATTTTCAACCCCGCTTCCTCAGGCACTGTCTAGTAGAGATCCCAGAAGTAAATTCATTTCTGGGATCTCTACTAGAAAGTGCCCAAGGAAGACCCCGCTTGGGGTCGAAAATTTGCGAAATTCGGAGACGACTTTATGTTATCTATCATTTTGTGTGTCGTTTTTTGTGCTCTATGTTGGATATCACAACCTGCAGAGACGTCCATTTCAGCTTTTGTGTTGTAAAGCCGTTAACCCTTCCCTTGGTTGTGATGTGACTTGGGCCTCCTTTTGCTCGATTGGGTCACAAAGGCACACGAGTACATTAACATGAGAAGAAGCCCTATAGCCCAGTGGTTGTAATGTGCGCTAGCAAGCGGCAGGTCCCAGCTATGAATGCAGCCTGAGCCATATGGGGTTAATCATCGTTGGCTCTTCACATCCATCGCAAGGGACATTAAGCTGGGACCTACCTGTAATGGAGGGACTTTCTGTGGTCGTCTTTCACTGTCCAATGAAACAAAATTGAAGTAGGCATGGACTGCTCTTTTTTTTGTTCTATTTGCAAAGCTCTGAATTGTCTCCACATCAACATTGACTTCCACTTCAATGGTACGATTACTTGTGAAGGTGGCACGGCCTACCACAGTCAGGAGGTTCCCTGAAATAATAATGATTGTCAGAAGAGGTGGGGAGAGATGAACATTTGTTTATGCACTGATGCCTTTCTTGCTGATAAAGAGCTTGTGAAAAGTTTACTGAGAAAATTATAAATCAACCTGTCAGTATTTGGCATATTCTAGCATTAGTATGTTCCATTGCAATGGTGAAATCAGCTGGTTTGCACAAGTTCTTCAAGGCCTGAACTGTCACATTAGGATTGGATCAAACTGATAGTTGAACCTGGAACTCAGTGGTGAGAGTTGCTGATGTTTTCACTGTGTCAATCTGACTGCCCACTACGTATAACTCACCTTTCTTAGCTCCAGCATGGAAATTGATGGTATCTATTGAGGCAGTGACTACATTAGAATGGCAGTGCTTCCCAGAAACAACCCCTGCACACTCATCCATGAGTTTCATGATAACACCACCAGTCACATACCCATGAGCTCCGCAATCAGATGGCATGACTAGATGGGTTAGAGTTGTCTGGGAATACTGGACTGTGTGCTGCTCTGGCCAAAACTCTGAAAACAGGCAGAAATAAGCCGTGAAAGAATAGCATCTACCATATTTCTGAACGCCATGACGCGACTCAAACAAAAAGCCAGTTGTTTCAGCGATCATGACACCGCGAAACAAGTTGGTTTTCTTCGTCTCACCCCAAGACATCATGAAATGACGTTCGAGACGTCATGATGATGACCCGTCAGGTGGTGCACTCTTTTGGAGTGATAGAGTCTATTACAGCAATGTTTGATGAGTGATTGATTAGAGAAGTGGTTACAGCCCTATTTGTTTGTTAAGAACTTCAATTTATCTTCGACACTGTCCGAGGATCAAGAATGTCAAAATTCAAGGCCCCGATCTTATTATCTTGATGTGCTCCAATGATCCAATGACCTCGAAACTGAACAGCCTACCGGGTTCTTGATGTTCACACATGGGATGAGGTGACATCAAACTTGGTATTGAATTTGCTCGTTCTAACTTCTGACGTTTGTACGCCAAACGACCTCTTTCTTCCATTTCTGGACTCTCGTATTCCATTTGTGGTACTGATGCAACATTGCCATTTTCCAAGTCAATGGGAACATACCAGAGAGTCGCTTTATTTGTGAAACGTTTTGTCCCTGAAAAGGTATCAGAAAAGGTTGAAATCCAGGTCTATCTTCAGTGGCTACAGCAGTCTTTGGGGAGAATCTGCACCGATACAATGGCAAAATGTGAAAAGAGNGCTCATTTGCATTTCAAATGGCAGACTTTGTACACAAAGGAAATTTGTATAGCTTTCTTTTGTATATCTAAGCTCTCCGATATTAGAAATATCAGAAATGAGAAACTTTATTTGATGGCCGCATGCTTTAGACAAAATATCAGTGCACGACTTCCTATCCTTCTATTCGCCAAATAATCATTTGTGAGGAAGCTATTGTCGTCAGAAAAATTTAAGTACATATTTCACCATGTAAGAATCCTCGGAGTAGAAAACGAATGATACAATATCCTAGCTGAATAACTACCAATCCACAATATATTCGTACAAACTCGATCACGTATGTGAATTTTCTGTTTTTTGAGAGCTCATTTGTAGAGGAATTCAAGACCTGTGCCTTGTTCTTACATAAGTCTCAGAAAATGACGCGGTATTACTCGAACATTGGTTAGTAAATGACAAGAGGGTGATCAGTTCTTTCGATGGAGGCTCAAACAGCTGTGGTGGGGAGTCCGAAGCTTCGCCATGTCGGCTGGGCAGGCCATGGGCGCCCAGCCTTGGTCTATATACGAAATTTGATATGATAATTTCCGTCACAACCCACACAGTATTGCTAACACAGATTGTCTTCTACTTTCAGATGATGTTTAGTGATGCCGCCATGGAAACAAGCAAGACGACCTGCTATGTGTCTCAGCTTCTACATCTTCTTGATGAACAGAGACAGACTGGGATGCTGTGTGATGTTACAGTAGCCAGTAATGACAGCATGGTCTTCAACGCCCATAGTGCCATCCTTGCTGCATCAAGTGAGATATTCAGCTCAAAATTAAGTGGACAAAATGTCGGGCAAGTGATGTTAGATTTGGAGGGGAGAAGCATCAAAATGCTTCTAGATGTGTTGTATACAGGAATCTCTACTCTTGAACCAGAGGAGGTCATAGATGTGAGGCTTCTTGCCCAGTCTTTTGAAATGCTTGATATAATTAAACTCTGTGATGGCATTATTGAGTATGACCTGCCTTCGGTTGCAAAACCAGGAACGATGATGATAGACCAATCGACGAACACGGAAAGCACACTGAAGGTGAAGGTCGTTGAACCTGATCCTGAACCTGATGATGATGATGATGAATTGGAAGAGAAGTCTGATATGTTATTGGAAGAAAAGTCAGATGCGAGAGATGATCCAGAATACCAGCCAAATATGGATAAGATTAAGTCAGGTGTTTATATCGGGAGGAAACGTGGACGGCCACCTGGTAGTGGTAGAAAAAAAGGCAAGATTGAGGTTAGCAATGTCAAGGAAGACAGCATGCATTCGTTTAGCCATGATATTGATAACAACGATTGTGGTCCAAAAACAAGAAGTAGGTCTGGCATTTCTAAGCTGAAGCCAGCATTTCAGAACATTTTGACAAGAGTCAGAGATTCTGAATCTAGGACGAAAGTTTCTCCTGCGATAAAAATAACACCAGTTAAAAAGGGTGGTGAAGAAGTAACTAATGTTAGAATGAACTCAGGGACTGCTGCAGCTGAGAATGTTAGGCAAATTGAGGACACGTTAGTTATTGAGGATGGTGATGTGGATGACAGTTTGGTGGATGACAGTTACCGATCTATTATGAGCTACATCGAACATCTGAATGCGGAGGAGGAAGTGGAAACTTTGGACACTGATTCGGAACAATTTCAAAACCTTGTCTCAAAGTCATTGTCGGAAATTCTCACCGGTATATCAAAAAAGAACGAGACTGCGCATTCTTCAACAGGTGAATCAGATGTTAAGAATGAGTGGAAGAAATGTCGTTACTGTTCCCAATTCAAAGGCAGAAAAAAGGGTAGGCTTGACTTCCACAGGAAATTTTGCTCGTCTCGTCATAAATGTTCTTTGTGTCACAAGCCGTTCTTGAGTGAATATGACCTTTCAAGGCACAGGTGTTCCAAGATTCAACAGGAAAGGATATGTGAACACTGCGGAAAAGTTCTCGTGAATAAAAACGCATTAAAACTGCACATGAAGATACACCTTGATATAAAGAATCATGCTTGTCACTTGTGCGGGAAGCGTTTCATTCGCAAAGTTCATTTGGATGGTCATGTGCGAGCTGTGCACACCAAGGAAAGACCGTACCACTGTAGTCAGTGTAATGCTAAGTTTTCATGGAAGGGTGAACTGAATCGTCACATGCTCAAACACAGCACTGGTCTGCCAAAGTATGCCTGTTCTTTTTGTGGGAAATCGTTCTATGAGCGACGCGTCTTGACTTCTCATTTCAAAGTCTGTCGGGTCAAACAGCCACTCCAATTGACTTGCTCGAAATGTAACGCTATCTTCAATGATGAAACTCACTTGGTCAGTCACTCAAATGTGTGTCAAATGGAAAATATGGTTACTCACTACATTGAGCAGAAACAGACTTCTGATGGATCAGTCATTCTCCACATCCTACCAGGAGATACGGCGGAGACGACAATTGGTGCTGAGCAGCATGTGATTCAGATAGACGGAGCTGACCCTGTCGCAATCGAAGACGTGCTCCAAAATGCTCAACATTTTGTCCAGGGGACTGAAATCCACGATGTGGGCGACCAAGTCTTTCAGTTACAGACTGTTGACAATGACGCTGGTTTCCAGCAGTTGACTTCTATGCAGGACTTGCAAACGTTAAACTTACAGGGTCTAATCTCTGAAAAGATGGAAGGGGTACAGATTATCCAGAGCGTTTCTGTGGATGGCCAGGAGCAAATTCTGCAAAGCATCCCATTGGATGGGCAGACACAAAATTTTCATGTTCTCCAACCACCGAAAGATTGTGATGATTCTAACATGATGACAGTTGATGCTGTTCCCACCATTCAGGATGAAAATTCTTATAATATACAGATTCAAGGGGGTCATATTTACACACAAATGTAGGACGTTGGGACAGATCTAATGAAATCAGGCCAACATCAATTTGGTACATGTACGTACGCCTCTATTCAAATACTGCTGTTTTATCTTGGGGAAAGAATAATTGGACTCCAGGAAAACTCGATGAATCATGTATTGTTGTATGTTCTAAGTTTACAGTAAAGTCCGGCAACATCTAAGCGCGACTCAATGTAGACATGTTAGATGTTGCCGGACTTTATTGCTGAAGCTCTTCTAGATTGTTACCTGTGCATGTACAAACCTTTTTGTTTCGGTGAATACTTTCATAACACTTTATACTTACCGAGTTCATTCCCTTCATTCAATCAACACACAGAGCGCTGTTGTCTCGGGGCCTATGTGGAAACCATACATGTGAGGGATCGAGGATATCGAAAGGCATGGATTTCCGTATTCTGGCTTACCATCGGTGCTGCCATTTAGACCAGGCTCCGACTGCAACAATAGTTCCTTTACTTACCACCTGCGCTAGTGCCGGCCAATCAATCAGATTCACGAACGCAATAGGCACGCCCGGTCCTAACATGCAAAAGCCCGATGTAAAATAGGACCGGGTACCAGTCTAGTCCAAAGTATGGTATGACAATACCACCCCCCCCCCCCCGAGAGCTTGGGGTTAAAAAAACAGATATACACAAACATAAAATTGTTATGGAATCTTTATTATATATAATATATAGACCATATATTACAAGAATTTGCACATTCCATTATGTTGAACAGCTTCGTTGTCCCCATTTGTGACTTCACATGACAGGTTTTATTTCACACTCAACACAGATTATAAAATCCCCATTTTGCTGGTGCGCATCGTGAAGAATGTCACACACAAGTGGATTATTTTGATTAATTGATCAAGGTCATACTTAATTGTATGTTTATCCCAGGGGCAAAGCTAGCTTTTACCGCCTAGGGGGGCAAAATTGATTGAGTCTGGAGGGCGAGGTCGGAGAAGGGGGTGGGGGTCCTCCCCCGGAAAAAAATTGAAAAATCTACATCCTCTCAGATGCATTTTCCCCAGATCTGACACCACAATAACTTGGCTTGAAGAGGGAAAATGACCTTTTCGAGGAAAATTTGATTTTCCCCCCACCCCCGTTAGCTATGCCCCTGTATCCCCACTTAGTTGTTAAACGTGATTTACATAACAGACATTTTAGGAATCATGTCATTTTCATATTCATCTTGGACTTGCAGTTAATGGTAAATACCTGTCTGGAGACCATTTCAAGTGATTCTCATTCGCCAGGTTACTGCCTACAACCAAATAATACATGTAAATCTAAACTGTTGGAACAGACAGGTACTGAATGACCGTCAAGTATTTGGGCAGGCTGAGGGGGTCAATACTGACTACCACAAGATCACCGTGTCGATTTTGAAATTGTGAAGTCACATGAATAATTTACCAAAACAATGGGGTCACAAGGTTCGTACATCAAGATGCTACTTTAAGTACCTGGGCCAGTTTAAAATTCCTGATCAAGTGCGGAAATAAAGTCGTTTTCTATTATACAGGCACACTAACCTGGTATTATGTCCCATCCCAGTGTAATCTGCTGAAGTGTCAGAAGAACCAATTTAATTTTGATCGAAAAGTCATTCAACACACCTACTTTTGCTAGAGCAGGTCACATATTTCCTACCCCACCAGAACTACCAAGACATTACAGTTTTGTGCATAGTGGTCCCGAAACATAGCGTACGTGTTCCCAACTCTCACTTCTGTACATCCTTTAAGGCCAAGCAAACAAAAACATTAGAGAATCATATAGTGAGGAATGTTCATGGAATTACAAATTAAGATATGGAAATTGAAAGAAGCATTATGAAACACTACAAGTTGTTTTCCCAACTTGTACATGTACGTCACATTGGCCCCAGAGAAGGCGAGCACAAAAATCGACACACAATATGATAAAGTATATAAAGTCAATTTCCAGAATATTTAGCAAATTTTCGACCCCAACCGGGGTCTTCTTCAGGCTGGAACTTTACAATCTGAAACTCTAGAAAAGACACAACTCTCTTCTAGTGTTTCAGATTGTAAAGTTCCAGCCTGAAGAAGACCCGGTTGGGGTCGAAAATTTGCTAAATATTCTGGAAATTGACTTTATATACTTTATCACATTGGCCCCAGAGGTGTTTCACAAACCACTAACAGAATATCGACCTTTCAGAAGGGTTCAATTTTCCCGCTACAAATTTTGGTGACGACAAGGTCAAGCCCATGATGTGTGTATAGTTACAATGATTACAAGTGGTCCATCTCTACAGCCTGGAGGGTGCTATTACCCCCAGTCCTACAGTACTTACAAAACGTGCGAATGTCTTACAGAATACAAGTGACAAAGTGCTTAAAAAGAGCACCAGGAGTTTCAAGAGATACATATAGCCGCGATTACACTGCCAAACATTTCGGTCCAGTTGAAATGAACCGTACTCGGACCGGACCAGGTCCACTTCATTTGTACCGTTTAGACTGCAGTGATGAATCACCGCACAACATACCTGAAGTACGCTCTCCATTCAGTGGAGGTAAGAAACACGCGCGGAATGCATGCAGAGTTTTCCTGCAACTGACGCAACTGCGTGCATGCTCAATACCATCCCAGGTAAGTGGACTCGGTTCAGTCCGCCGTGCGTCAGGTTTACACAGCACATTTGGTTGGGGTACCGTACTCGGTCTGGACTGAGACCACCTCCTGCGGGTCTCAGTACGATTGACTTATCAGTCTGGACCACAAGTTGTGGTCCAGACTGGGTACGCTTGGCAGGTTTACACTGCCACTTTTTTTGCTGTACCATACTTGGTCTGGTCCGAGTTCACTTGATGTTTGGCAGTGTAAACGCGGCTTATGTAGACAAAGAGAAGTTAACCAATTCGTTATACAAGACGGTTCACCATTTTGCTGCGTCGAAGGCCTTCGAACTCGCCACAATGTGTGCATAGAAAGAAATTTATAGATTTTGTCAATGTATTTACCATACTGTGCGAAATATGTAGACCACAACCGAATATCACCCGAACCTGATGCCTCATCTGTGCCACAACCGATCCAGGACCAGGTTTTTGAAGCATTTAACAACCAGGAGTATCACCAACCCACCTTATGGATGCTGGTACAAGTTTGCCTCATTCTGTCGCATGCCAAGAGGGTTAATCAGATTTTGTGGTATTTTTTCATGCAATAAAGATGCTGATTAATGAAATTGTGGTTAAATGCAAAAATCAGAAAGAGTAGGAATCTAGTTGCCATATTCAAAAGAATGACTGGCTGATTACATCCAAGGAGGAAAATTCCATTCCCAGGAAAAAAGCCTGCACTTATTCAAGAACTGCCTCTTTATCAAAAGGCGTCTGACCAGGAACTGAATCCACAACCTGAGAAGTGATAGAGGCCATCTTTCCATAGTGTCCCTCAGATAGTGCTCATGTAAGAAGCATGCTGCAGCCACTGTGTTCATCATCACCAGCAGGGCAAGTTGAACACAGGCCCAGAATACAGTGATGTTTTGACATGGATTCTCATACCAGTACTCTGTACTGGAGTTGTACTTGCTGGGCTTAGTTTGTATACCACCATGAAATAATCATTGACACATGAAACCAGTTCTAAGAATGCAATATTACAATCACTACACGAGATATTGATATAAAACAAACCTTATAATGCTCCGTGCTGAAATCCATCCAGCACTATTCTGTTGATTCATACTAGGAATTTTACCAGAGGCAGATGGGGGGGGGGGGGTGCAACAACGCATGCCCCCTTATGCCACAGAAGTATGTTATTTACCATAATTGTGAGTGTTTTCAGAGTAAGCACCACCTTTATAATGCATTAGTAGTAGCGGTGTCGCCCCTTATCCAAAATCCCGACCCCGCCCTGGTTCACCAGGAGCCATCCCTTGGAATGTGACATAACTAGCACTATAGTGTCATCAGATTAATGAAAGTATGTGTCATCACCTATTCAGTTGAAATCTGCAGGGTATACCACTTTAACTAGCCCATTCCTAAATGTCCAGACCATTCTATCATACACTAGTGTTAGCAAACAAAACAAACTATTCAACTGGCTGATTTTGCCACCATTGTTTTGTGTAACTCCTTGACTAAGTCGGCCTGTTGTTTTTTCATGGCTAGGTCTCCTGTCGAACGTAGGCTGTTCATGATGTCCTTAGCTTTAGCGAAGTAGATTTCGTTTAATGTTGACCTCATCTTGTTTTCGAGATCCTGAAATGGAATAAGAGTACATGTAATGGGGAACCGGCGTGCCCATAGGAGGCGCTGGGCAACAACTCGTTTTTTTCACAAAAGCGCATGCGTTGCGACGTTGAAAACGTCACTGACGTCGCCCATCCTTCATGACGTTATGTGCGGTACGCCATTCAGAATCAATGACATTGCTCTTCAGTCTGTTATTTACGCTAAAATAGTCAATCTTATTGATGAAATTCAACATGTTCCCGCTAGAATTTTCGCCTGAAAACATTCAGATACGTTGAGTCAGTCATATACTTGATAATAATGTGTGGGTTTATAGTGCCTTTTACATTTAAGTGTCAAGGCACTTCACAACATTATTACCCAGCCTATGATTCAGAAACCTTTCTGTAGAAACCAAGGGCAGCCACAATTCGGCGCACACGATGGACATTTCAGGCCAGTTGAGAGTTACAGAGTGACACGGCCGGGGATCGAACCCGCGATCTTCCGATCACGAGTCCACAGCCCTAACCATTATGCCACCGCGCTCCCCA
>NMRB01000937.1:74814-104386 GCA_002633025.1 Notospermus geniculatus | reverse complement strand
GGGGGGGGGGGGGGTACAGTACACAGCGTTGCTCTACAGGGAAGTTCCTCACTGCCTCATATAGTTTATCAACACCATCCTATTTCTTTACAAGAGAATGCATATCAACAAATACATCTATCTATAGAGCACATGTCCACTCTTGTATTGATAACATAGATAAGGGCTTACTACAGCCCACCATCCACCAATATGAGAGGGTCCCCATTCTGCCCACTCACCTGTCTGCATAAGCTTCCCCCCGCATTCATAATACCAGACTGGTCACCTTTGCTCTGCAGCCACAGCATCACAGTTGATGTCAATTTATAATGTGCACTCTTTACCTTTTCCTGAAAGAATAGTGAATTTGCAGTCAGGCGCAGTAGAACTAGGGCTTTGATTTCGTATTTGATTTTTCCATCAGGGCCTACAATGTAAGCCATAGCATTATTGGCCCTGATAAGTAAGGAAGAGGCCATCTCAAGCTACTCATGTTACTCACTTGGATGAGGTCTTTTACTTGCCGACGCAAAGGAACAAGGTACAAGGCACCACGGCTTACTGTCCCATGCAACGGACGTGAAGAGCCGGGAATGAAATCCCATATGGCCCAGGCTGAATTTGAACCCGGGCCCTGCCGCTTGCTGAGTGGACATGATAACCACTCGGCTGTCAGGACTCCTCAAACCAAGGGCTCAAAGGCTCAAGGGGTGTACTGCCAATTCCCCTCCAGCAGAAACATTGTTGGTGGGAGCTGGATCCCTGCAAATTACTGGTAGTGTACCCAGGCGACAAAAAGAAGGGTTGAGTGGATCGAAGTGTGGAGAAGATTTCAGACAACTAGTTGATGCTCACCTGAACCTCGATTACATGGATTGAATCCCAGCACCCTTTGACGTTTGCGGAGTCACCTGCCTTTTTCATTAACACCACACCGGCAAAACCATGATCGAGATCCCAGAGGTAGACCGAGGACACCCCGCCCTCGTAATACCTAAAAGAAGAGTTGCCACAGTGATACCATAATAACATGCAGAGGATTCCACTCTCCCGGTCTATGAAGGCAGACAAACCGGGATCAGACTACATGTACTATCTACCGGTAAGTAAAATCATTCTAAAGTGTACAGAGCAGCAAAAGTTGAGTTTACTCCATTAACCTATTAGCAAACTTAGTGCAACAGGCAGTCAGTTTGATTCTCATAACGAATAGTACAATGCTTTCGAGTTCTTCCCTTAACACTACAGCAGGAAATTATCCCATGCCTAGAGAACACTGCAGAATGGGGGACTCCATTCACAAAACACAACTTACATTTCTCTATACAAGTCGAATGCCTCATTTGCATCTATTTCCAGTTTGCGTAACTTGTCTGAAGGAATTGCCCCATCGCTTAATGGAGGACTGTATGTATTTGACCATGGGCTTCTGCAAAGACAGTTTATTAATACAGTGTAGTCTCAATGTAACGAATATAATAGGATCCAGTGGAATGTTCATTGTATCGAGGCGTTTGTTAAATCGAGGGATGACCTGGCTGGCCAAGCCATCAATCCACCTCCCGCCCCGACACCTACTAAAATGCAGATATTGTTTGGTAATTGGGCGGTGAATTCATTGTTGGCGAGTTGTTTGTTGTGGTGCGATCAGTGTGACTGATTGCCTTACTGGACATGAGGTGAAAAAACAGACATGTGTAAAAAATTGGGGAGCCACAAGACATGTTCGTTATAAATGTAACCAGGAGTACGTTAAAACGGGGTTTGTTATAACGAAGCTAGACTGTATGATGAAAATGAAACCTCAAAGTGCTGTCCATGAAACAGAAGCCAGGGTTTGGCTGAAGTATCAGGGGTCATGAGAAACTAAGTTTGGTCACAAACTAAAAGTACTGCAGTATTGAGAATATACATGTAAGTAAGATCAATCTCTGGTCCAAACTCTCATGATAATTTTCAATCACCTTCGTTCTTACCTATAAGAGTCTCCATCTCTGTTATAATCACAGAGCAGGTAGTCTTTGCCTGTGTCTTTATCACGAGCAACTTTCAGGGGCTGGTCAACCGATGACAGCAAATCTTCAACCAGGTCAGGACACTGGAATGCATGAATAAGAAATGTATAGAATGGTGGTGACAGGGTTACGGTATACATGTATCTAGGCCAGTTTACAGAGGCGCTGCACCATGCCATAAAGGGGGCACCACTGTGCCCTTTTAACCCCCCCCCTGGAGTTAAATTCTTTTTAGGTCTCAGTGCCTCCAGACCCTTTGTCATGGTCCCTTTTGCTCACATCACCTTAGAAACTGGCTTACCGGTAAATTAGCTGCTGGCTGGAGGTATAGAGACCTTTTAACTGGCAAGCTTCTCAAATTCAGTAGAAGCGTTGTGAATGAAAAGTGCCCTTTTCTAGGTTGAAGTGCCCTTTTCACAAAGTTTTGCACCATGCCCATCTGAAATCCTAGATATACGGTAACCCTGTGGTCATCTGCAGCATGTTGAGTTGAATGATTGGCCTGGAGTTCGTGCCTCCCAGTTACTCAAGATCAATATAATATAATCCGTGGGCCATTGTACACAAAAACACAGTCACTGAATAAATACACTCACCAGATCAATCAAATCACCAAGATTTTTCTCCACCTGCTGCGGTGGAAGACGTCTCATCAAATCCAGGGCACAGTCCAACTGGTGGTCCTGAAAGTAATCAACACAGGCATGACAGAAAATGGACGGAGTAGTTTTTACCAATTTTCACAAATATACCGGAGGTACACTGCATACCTCATACATGGAACCTCCATAACCTTGTCACTACCATAGGATTTGACCAAGCTAATCAGTGATGGACACATGGTACATGCACATTGTATTTTTTCCATCAAGGCTGAACCAATGGCAATATTGGTCCTGTACAGAGGAGGCCATGTCAAGCAACTCATGTTCCTCACTTGGATGGGGTCTTTTACTTGCCGTTGCAAAGGAACAAGGTACAAGGCACCACGGCCTAAGTGGGGTTCATTGGCACACGGATCTGGTCCGTTTGCCCCTAATTTTCCGGATATGAATCGGACAAAGTCCGTTTGCCAATGATCATTGCTTTACTCTCCCATGTGAAAGACTGAAGAGGCCAGGGATGATTAATCCCACTTATCGTGGTTCAGGCTGGATTTGAATGAACCTGGGACCTGCTACTTGCTTTAAGCAGACATGATATAGCAAAAGAACTTAACTACAAGAGTTCAATAAAGACAGGGAATTGCTGAAAATATGGAATCCTCCTCCTGAAAACTGAAACCATTGAATTGAAACCTTCCCCCAGAAAAAGAAACTTTAGCCGAATTCTCATGAACATAACGATGAAATCCTAATCACTTTTCATCCACCACCCCACACCGGATATGAAATTGACAAGTGAAAACCAATAAACCAACTTACAGTTCGAGATTTAGCCATGTTCTGTTTTATACCAGAGACAGGAAAAAATCGAGAGGAAAAAAGTTCATCATTCATCATGTTATGCGCTAACATTACAATCCACAGCCACACAAGATCAGCTGATTTGTAAAGAAACTGTTCTTCACTGCACTTAGTTTTTCCAACATGACAAGTGAATGAGCGATCCCTAGAGATAGGCCCTCTTCTTAGGCCTACAGCCTAAGTAGGTCTAAGTAGATCCAGGGGCCTGTTTAAAGTGACTTTAAGCTAATGGTACCATTAACTCAATGCATTTTCCATTTGGTTAAAGGTACCATTAGCTTAAAGTCACTTTATGAAACCATGGAAGTATTATACTGTATAATACTTCCATGATCCTCATTGTGATATTAATCCACATTTAATCAAGAGAATAATCCACTCCGTCCGAGAAATTCCCCAGAAACCATGACAGATTTGATCACGTGGTACACTGGTCACTGTCCTCGTCGTACCCGAGTGACGAAACGACCAAACAATGTAACGAACTGTGACTTGTAACGAAAAGGCCGTGTAACGAAACGACCGCAAAGCGGGTAGGTGACCAGTTTACCACGTGATCAAACCTGTAATGGTTCCTGGGGAAATTCTCGGATGGCGTGGATTATNTGAATGAGAACGAGACTAACGTCAACTGCCATGACTGCGCAACTGCATTGCGCGAGACTCTCATCATGGCGTGTGGCGGCCTGTGCATTTAGTTTCGAGGAGTGGATTTCAAAGTCGAATTGGGAAATAAATAAGGATGGAATTTTACTGAATTCACTCGGATATGGTGTATCAACGGTAGCTCAACAACACAGGAATACAATATTGTGGATTTTCGTCCTGGTTTGTGAATTAACAGTGAACGCCCGGAATTCGGGGCGGAGTTGCTCCACAGTGAATGTATTGGGCAATCTGAGACTCTGTATGCGCGCTAGCTATGTAAAAGTCAGTTTGTAAAAGCAAAAGCGGAGCATACAGAGTCCCAGTTACTGAGACTAGCAAAGCGTGAACAAAATATTTCCACTCACTGACAATGACATAGCCTAGGCATACATCACATAGCAGCATGCACATGACTCACAGTCGTAGGCCTATGACAGGTCATGCATGATGTTACGTGTACGGTTGTTGCATTCATGTACAGCATGTACTCATACATTACATTACATACACGGAGGCTGCAGTGCTGTGCCAATGCTGCTGTGCAGTGCATTTCAGGAAGCAGAAAGGGAAATAGTGCACACTTTCATATCGTTTTTCACAAGTATTGCAGGGGAAAATTTGGAAATTTGTCATTCTCTCTCAAGTAAAACAATAGTATGATGTGATCTCCCTCACCGTCATTTTGTTATGGTTGGCGATGAAGCGAAAATCAAAGGTTTTCCAACTAGGAAGTGAGTACACAACCGGGCGTGTATACGGAATTATCCGGGACACCTGTTTTCCTCGTCCAATCAGATTTGATCTTGCCAAATATGGAAATGAAATTGGCGCTAGATGGCGACACAAAAAAATAAAGTATTTTGATCAAATTGATTATTTTTTCACTTCATTGACCAGAAACCGCTTCAACTGCATAATATTAATGACTAAATGCGTTTATATAGAATAATAGTAATAGACTGTACAAATTATTGGCCACAGCGAAGTCACATGACTTCACTGTCCAAAATGGCAGACAGAGCATAAATATTTTGGGTTGGGTCGAATTAAAGTATCATTTTCTGAAAAACACACGAATCAACTTCTCTTGGCACAAGTCTGAGATTGACCATCAACCTTGACACAATTCAGATCAATTAAAATTTTGGTGAAGAAGGAAATCAAAGAGTATTTATTTGGTGAGTTTAGAGAACTTTTTGACTTTTTTTGCATCCTCTCAAAAAAAAGGCAATCATCAAAGATCCCCCCAACTCAAATCATCATTCACTGAGTCATTGATTGTGTAAATGTGACACTGACTAGGCCTATATTTTGTTGGGGCATTTTGATTTAGCCTGCCGGTAGTATCGAAGTCGATAAGCATGCCATATCGTCATGTGGGCCTACCGTATGATGTACCACCTACCTAGGCCTATATAGCCTATGGATAACTTTTTAATTTTAATGGTGGTACACTACCGTCTTACCGACTACTACTGTAACCGGTAACACTAGGCTAGGCCTAAGCACAACAACGATCTGGCGAAAAGCTAAGCATGTGATCAAGTAGTACAACACGGACAATTACCGGTAGGCCTATACAATTAGCTATACGAGTGACCATCATATACCATAAGAAGAAACTTGAAAAATAGTGTCCATAGGATTCAGTTTTTTCTTCGTTGAAGACGCCTGTCATCCCGTGGAGCGCACTAATACGTTAACTGTACCGGGTACTTTCACAAGACAGAAATTGTATCTCATGATTTTATGTGCAGGATCAGGATTGGCATTGCTCTTCACTAAGCACACCCCACCCACGGACACAAATTGAATGAGGGGATAGGAATCGGTTCAAAGTGCCATAGATACGGATGATGATGATGATGATCACAAAAAAAAGAATAGAATAGAAAGACTATGAAAGAGGAGCCTTATCCACCAAGATCTTTCATTTTGTTTCACACCTGCCCTGTTACATAAACTTGTGCACCACCAACCAATGGGCAAGAGCTTCAACTCGTTGTATTGCAGTGAAGGTTTTACAATGAAGACCAAAAACTAGATTAAAAAAAGACTGATTGAAGGTTTTTCTTAAGCCTGTTACATGTAGCTGAGCGGTCATAATGGTTTGGCAGTATCAGATGGTCATTTCACTGAATCAGTTTTTGTATGTCACTGCAACTACATGTACCGGTAGTCTACTTCTGCAGATGTACATGTAGTCGTCATCAAATTCTCACTCAAGTCACTGTCACTATGAGCTGAATCAGGGTCATGAAGTTCATAGAGATTTGTATTTTGCATTGCTCTTGCTTTCTGTCTGCCATCAGAATTGCTTCTCACAAGTAGATATGTGGATTTGAAGAACCTGCTTCTCTGCTGTTTCATGGGACATAGAGGGCCTGATTGGTGATTGTTGTATCCTTCCCCAAACCATGACTGGGGTCTGTCATCAGGTTGCTGACCCAGTCTCTGCCCAGTCTCATTATTTGTACATTGGAAACAGAGGTCAAAATGAATAGAAATGGTCAATTTCGGACTGAACTTTGGTGTCCTTAATAGCGAGGTGTCTCCTGGCAGAGGTGTCTGTTAACTGTGTAATTTTTTAAGTTCTAATTTTTCTTTCTTAAAATAATTGCCAAAAAAGTATTTGACACAAAAGGTTCCAGATGTGATATAACGACCCAACGTCCTACGCACTTGACACGCCATTCCTTGCAAGGCGTACTATTATGCCTTACGCAAGCAATGATCTTTGAGTGTTTCCGGGGTTCCCCGGATTTTGTAATGACGTCCTACGCAGTTAACAGGTTAAGGGAGGTTCCACTGTATTTGAAAATCGTTACTCCATTAAATTTGATTGTAAACTAGAAGAGCAATTTTTATCCAGGGTTGCATTGGCAGCATTGATATTGATGGTTTGATTTGATGTCAAGTTTATTGTGGATGAGGTATGTAGGCCTACATGTACATGTACCATATGTTTATTCTATAAAATAAAATCTTTGCTGAAGCACTTCAGACAAGCTGCTGCTGTTTCCACACCTGTTAGGCCTTAACATACTTTAATTTATTCAGCTCCAGCTTGTTCATTTCTATTGATCGCAGTCTCAGCATATACTTTATCTGATGGAGTCAATTTCCCACGGGACTAATTTGGGGGCGTGGATTTCTCCACAATGTGATCATGAGGATTTGTTGTTGTTTAGATAATCTGCTACGTGGTGAGTTGCTTTGAAAGAGTTCATATTATTCACTTCACTTGGGCATTTTTGTATTGCATTGTGTGTATTTTTCTATCAGGGCAAAAGCCATAGCATATTCATCATAATCATCATCATCTGTTTCGGCTTTGATAGCCCGATGAGACTGTAAGCCGCTGCTTGTTTAGTTCATTTATGCACAATGTTCGGGTGGTGGTGTCGGTATCAGAAAGAAATAAAAGCAACCTGCAATAGGTTTAATCATCAATAATCGTGAACAAAAACTTCAAAGAAAGTGTTAGTGCAATCCGTTAGACAATTCTTAATAAACATTGCATAATAGGCTAGTCACAGCTTAAATCGCAATGACACTCCAGTGGGCCTGGTAAGTATGGAAGAGGCCACGGCAAGCTACTCAAACTGCTTGGATAGGGTCTTTGGCTTGCCCTTTGCAAAGACACTAAAGTATAAGACACCAAGGCTTGCTGTCCCATGCAATGACACAATGACATTGGCCGGGATTCGAACCCGGGACCTGTGGCTTGCTGAGTGAATGTGACAACCACTTGGCTGTGAGGACACCTGTTGGTCTGCTTTGTGACCAAAGCAACCTCCCTTCAGAAACTGAAACGTTTTTGCCTCGGCCAGTCTGAGTGGAATGACTGATGAATCCAGGTTTATCCATCTGTAGTAGTGAAGGAATACTGATTCTTTTCCAGTTTTGTACAAAAGTTCAATGCCTACCCAAGCAATGACGGAGATCTTGGATAACCACATACGTATGAAAGCCGTCTATGGCGGGTAAGTAAACGAACCAGTTCAAACTTCAAATATGTGACCCTCCACCACAAAACCAGTCATAAGTTGCTCTGAGGTTGGCAACCTGGGAGCAAATTATCTGTCAGACCATCCCGTCATTTGCCAATTTTAGTGATTGTGAAGTTCTGATACATTGTATTTCATTTCAGTGATGTCATGGTGACGACCCTTGAACCTGGCATGATGTATGAGGACCTCGTTGCAGAAATCAGAGAAATCTGCCAGTTCAGCGTGGATCAGCCATTCACCATGAAGTGGGTTGATGAGGAAGGTAGGTCACCTCTGTGTTCTCTGTTTCATTAAAAATATTTTGAGTTCAGTTTGAAGCCAATACCACTGAATATCACACTGGGGAATCAAATCCTGATTCGAGGTTCTATTTTGTGCAGGTTTTAGAAAAAAGAAGAAAAAAAGTTAGGTGTAGCCTACATGTATTGGACACTTGTAAGTCTGTATAGTATTGCAATGGAATTCCAATGAGCGATTTTAAGAATCTTAATTAGGGGTATAAACCTACTGAATTGAAATGTCCATTACGTGATTTGAAACATCTCAGACGTCAGACTGACCAAAAATCCATATTGGATCTCATCTGGTCACTTTCATGACTATTGGTAATCAAACTGCAAAATTCGGGGTCTGCCTCATGGACTAGAACTGCCAATACGTGACAGTAGCACTATCGGACTTTCTGTGCGGTTGGCCTGACTTAAACTCATTGTGGTTTACTGAATTCTTTTAATGGACCATTGTCACAGAACAACTGAATCGGTTGCAACTAAAATAGGAACAAAAACAGCCTCAAAAAGTAAGTTGATTCCCCACGGTGAACAGTGTGTGTTGGTTTTAGCTTGACCTGAGTCAGAGTGGTTAATTCTCCAGGTAATAGGTGTCAGCACATAGATCGTGCAGACAGTCTGTATCCACCCAGCTCGGTGGTCTATCGTCACTCGCTGAATGCTAATGACATTCTAATGTTACCTCTTCCATGTATCAACAATTTGAAGGTAGGATTCTCAACAGATTTTTCGTTCAATTCAACCATCGTGTTTTTGCCGACGTAAATGTATCTTTTTCTCGTGCCGTGGTTCGATCTTATTGATTGATGAGATCACTGCCGACTGATTAATACCAGACGATGGCACATGGCTGCTGTGGTGATCACCACGGTAACAGACACTCTATGACTTGACTGTTAGTGTTTTACCGTATTGGTTCATGTACATGTACTGCTAGCTTACGTTAACCCTTTCGCCTTGTTAAAATATACATGTAGGTCATTGAACCATCTTTTTTTTGAAGATGGAGATTTGGCCTTGTGGTTAAGGCGTGCTGCCCCTGAGTGCTGGCGATTGATGCCTAATGTGAGGGTCCATGGGTTCGAGTCTGGTAGGACATGTACGAAGCTATGTCTTTCACCTTCGAAACCCGTTGTTATTATTATTAACCCTTTCAGTTTCACTGCCATTGCCAATTGCATAAAATTTCTCTTTTTCAGGTGACCCTTGTACCATATCATCCCAAATCGAGTTTGATGAGGCACTTCGTTTGTATGAAGTGAACCGTGATTCAGAGCTCAACGTTCATGGTGAGTACTGGTCTTTATGATGAAAATATTATATAAAATGTTGTACATGTATAATGCATGTACTGCATGTACCAGTTCACTACAGGTGGATCACCATGAGGTCGTGGGCCCAGGCACTGATCCAGAGAGGGCGCCCCGGGTGCGTGGGTCCCCTTTTGGCCAACAGATCTGTGAAATTGACTATGAAATTCTGGAATTTGGTGCAAAGGTGCTGTTCATTTTCGTCACTTGAGGAATCTGAGTTGTGATCCTTGGGAAAATGGAAAAAGCTATGCACTTACAAATTGCAGGGATTATTTGTTGTACTGTGCAGAATAATCCCTGCAATTTGCAGCTTCATAGCCTTGGCTTCATAGCTAACTGATGGGTCAATGTGGTCATGGGCCCAGGTGCTGATTCAGAGGGTGGCGCCCCGGGCGCGCGCCTCCCCTTTTGGCCAACAGATCTCTGAAAGTGACAGCAAATTTCAATGTTCTTAGCCTACGACGCCCCTCTTTTCCTAAATCCTGGATCCACCCCTGAGGCCAATCTTCGTAGTGGAGCAGTGGTTTCAAAAGACAATTTACAATAGAGTTGTTGTCTATTCGCAACTGTCGCAGTGCTCGGACAGTCGCAGGAAATGTGACAACAAGCATTATGTAATAAGCCTTCAACCATGATGTCAGTGTTTTCCAGGATTTATTTATTCCTGACCCATATGTCCCTGTCACGCATTTGAATGACGTAAGGACTGGCTATTATGCATTCTGCCTTCACGTCCTACTTGACCAGTAGATTTAATTTAAAGGTCAAGTGTCACAAAAATACACTTATGCATGCAATCATCAAGAGGTCCAAATTAACATATATAAGATAAGAGGCATTATTCAGCATCTTCAGAACATTTTATGAAAAAAATGCTGGGAAGAAATGACGACATGACTAAATCGAAAGGAAATGCTGTTCTTTTCACATGACCTATTAAAGCAGCCATGAGGCACATGAAAGTACAGAATGTTAGTGAGGTCCCTGTCACAGAGGAGGACAGCATGGATTTGAACCCCGGCAGCTGTTTTGACTTTGGCACACCAAGTGTACGAGGCTAACGCAAATAAAATGGGCCTAACTGTTCTTTCAATTCCTGAGATATGGCCCTAGCATGCGCAGTAAGCCCCCCCCCCCAAAGCCCTCAATCCTAGTAGTGTCACTGCTGTATTCAAGACGAGCTTGCTCGAAAGCAGCCAGTTCATCCACCATTGCTCGATCCCTTCTGGCCATGACTGCAACTGTTCTGCAACTGTTCAGCAACTGTTGCAAGAACGACTGTCCGTCGAAAGTACAATGGTGTGACTGTTGTACAACTGTCCCTCACGAAGCAGCCAAGTGCAACCAGTTCAATGTGGCAATGGTCATGAAAGCAAACTGTAGGCCTACATCGCAGACCGACAGTCAACCCCTTCAGTCAAAAATACACTGTTGCTTTGATTCAAAAAGTATTATGTCAGGGTAAATGTGGCTGAAGTGACTGTGTGACATGCACAACCATGCCTGACCACGCATGACATGACCTATTACATAATGCGGGCTGCCACATTTCCTGGGACTTTTTGAGCACTGCGACAGTTGCGAATAGACAACAACTCTATTGAAATTTGAAGAGGTGCAATTTTGTAAGAGATAAATGTACAGCTGTAGAACTCTGCACAATTTCACCATAGGATAATCTTTCTAAACTGAGCAGTGTTAACCAGATCAATTTGACCCTAATTTGAGAAATGTTCCAAATAATTTCCTCATTGAATGCAAATATTGATATGATATCCAGGTGACATTGTGATAAGAGAGATATCCTGGGTTCGTCACACTTTTACGTCAGTTTGACTCGGTATGTGACCGTATTTGAACGGTTCAGGGAAACGAACACATGAAATGTGAATTATAGGAACTGTGCTCTGGTGTCTGACTCCTTCAACACTGGATACAAATCGATTTATTTGTGATCAGATCAAAAGGAAAGACATAATTTGGAAGAGACGTGAAATCATGACGTGGTGTGTGTAAATGTGGAGCGGTACACGTGGATACTAATACCGGTTCATGATAACATGCACATGTGTATAAGCATGTGAGGATATACATTGTACAGTCTGATATAGTGAAGTGAGAACGCCCTGTTAAATTATTCCAATTTCATATTTTGGTCAGATGAAGGATCTTCGACTGGTATACTCAGAAAGATATTTGTCTTTGAGCTCAGTATCTATGTAAACCTTCATGATGTTATGAAGCGTTTGGGATCATGCCAACCTGATGTGTTCAAAACTTTTTTACGTTGGGAGATTGTGGTGTGTCCAACACTCTACCGGTAATATTCGCCCATGAATCTTTGTTCACATTTGTGACCCTCTCTGGCAAAACCACGCGCATGTCGTTGTTAGCTTGGCAGGTCGAAACCAAACGTTTGTCAATTTCAGCACCAGTACTGGTATTGTCTCTCTATTAGTATTATGAAATCAGAAACGTTCTATTTCTTCCATTCTCTCCTGGTGTCATCTTAGTTCATTGAGGCTCACCTTCTGAACGACATGTGACTGGTTTTGCCAGAGTGGGTCACATTTGGTCATTGGGTCTGTGTGCATTTCACTCTGGTTTATGGCAGGTTTTCTCTGTGGATTTAATAATCTCTATTAGTACAATTTAAAGATAAATCTAAGTATGAGTGCACACTTCACCTAGATTAACCCTACACGCCATGACATCATTGAGGCAAAGTGAACGCACTGACTCTCTCCGAGATCGTTGTTGTGATGTCATTTGTGAGTTAGGTTCAATGTCCACTCTTTACGAGTCTGTCTCTTATCATTGCCTTTGGTTCATCGGCAGAACGCGCCATGTTTTTCTTGGAGTGGGGAGAATGATGTGATTGTGGCATGCAGTGAATCATTCATTCAGATAAATCAGATAGTTGAATTATATTGAATTTTCAATGATGTCATACGTGTGATCTTCAATCACACTCACAGCATACGAGGTTTTGTTTTCCTTATCATCCATTATTAGTAATTTGTGCGGAATTTGTTGCCGTTTGATCCCACTTCCTTTGCCTGTGATTTCTCAATGTGTCGAGATGTTTTTTGGCCACGAAATCATCATATTCGGTGGGGGTTATGGTACTGCTTTCAAAAACAGGTGTGAAGGTTTGTTTGATATTATTTCCTCTGATTTCTTGACTTGATGCTGGGTTATATCGAGGCCGTTTTAGAGATGCGCCATGCCGCTAAAAGGGGGCGCCGCTGTGTCCTTTTTTAACCCCCAGGGTGCCGTGACCCTAAAAAAATTTTTTTAGGTCCCAATACCCCCAGACATGCCAGATCTTTTTCATGGTCCCTTTTGGTCTTATCACCTTAGAAACTGGGTTAAATTGGCTGCTGAGACCTTTTTAACTGGCAAACTTCTCAAATTCTGTTAGTAGAAATGTCGCGAATGAAAGGTGCTCTTTTCTGGGTTGAAGTGCCCTTTTCACAAAGTTTGCACCGTGACGATCTGAAATCCTAGATATAACCCTGTGATGTTGAAACTTTTTCTGAGGAACGAAGACTGTTGTCTTCATCACACACAGCAGATGGCTTCCCAAGGGTCAACCACAAATGAGCATCTCTCCTCCTCGCCAAACAGTCAACACTGACATGACGCCTATAATGGTTGGATAAACATTTGTATGTGGCGTTCATTGATTCCTGAGTTTGCCGTGAGCTCAGCTGGTTT
Source organism: Notospermus geniculatus (assembly GCA_002633025.1). NCBI lineage: Eukaryota > Metazoa > Nemertea > Pilidiophora > Heteronemertea > Lineidae > Notospermus > Notospermus geniculatus. The sequence goes on along the minus strand of NMRB01000937.1, from coordinate 90,939 downwards.
GGCTGCAGCTAAAATGGTTCATTACGGTAATGGCGCTTGTTATGTAATCTCAGGAGAGATAGTCCATTGTTAATCTTTTTTATGCTTTGTCCTAACGAAGAGGATTATGGATTATTATCTTAACTCCTCCTGTACCATGACATGTTGTTGGAGCAGACGACACGTTGGGGTAGATGACATGTTGGATCAGACAACATGTCGGAGCTGATACCATGTCGGATCAGACAATATGTTGGATCAGATGACATGTTGAATCAGACGACATGTTGGAGCAGACGACAAGTTGAATCAGACAACATGTTGAATCATACGACATGTTGAATCAGACGACATGTTGAATCAGATGACATGTTGAATCAGACGACATGTTGAATCAGACAACATGTTGAATCAGTCGACATGTTGAATCAGACGACATGTTGGATAAGACGACATGTTGAATCAGACAACATGTTGGATCAGACGACATGTTGAATCAGACAACATGTTGGAGCAGATGACGTATCGGAGCGAATGGCATGTTGGATCAGACAGTACATGTATGTTGAAACAGATGACATGTCGAAGCAGACGACCTGTTGTGGCACCATTTTTATTGGCCCATCTTGTAGCATCATGTTTTGATTACTTCCTCTATAATCTCTTAGACTGATCCGTTTGGTCAATGCTTGTAATCATATACAGCTTCTGACATCAACTCAAACTCTTCTACAGTAATTACATCCCAGACCTCTTATCGCTGGCTCTTTAGGCCTAAAAAAATAAATGTCTTGTTTCGGGTCAGCCGACCGACCCTCCTGAAAATGCCCCGACCCTAAAATTTTTTTCCAAACCTAGAAAAAATAAAACTAAAAAATCACACAATAATACTGTTTTTTCAATTAAAACTTTCAAAAAATGACAAGAGAACAACAAATGAAGAAGGAACATTCATGACATGGCAGAATCTACAGCTCTTCCTAGGCCCCCTATGTTACAGATCAGTTCCACTTCGTTATTTCAGCTGACATTTCCTATTTTACACACAGTTTTTCAAGCAAACTTTGGGAAAAAATTTGTAAAAAATAAAATTTTATTCCGACCGACCGACCCTAATTTTTCAAACTGACATGACCCGAAACAAGACATTTTTTTTTTTAGGCCTTATCAAAAATTGATGGCGATATGTTAGTTCATACTCAGACTGTCATTCTTAATCCTGGCCAAAATAATGAATAATGGTTAGAACTCTGTTATGATTATTCCTCTACGGTGTTCGACTTGGAATGGTGCAGTGGAAGTAGCAATGACAATCACATCTGAAGTTGTGGGGTCAGCTCCCTGAAATGGAAACATTAACATATGTGTCACCTCGGAGTTGCAGCTTTCATTCCTGGTCTACAGCCCGCTCTGCATCCCAAAGGGAGACTTTATTGCCGTTAGAGGCCACCACCAATACCGTCCTAAGATGTCATGGAATTTGACGTCACAGAGAAGAAATGCAAGCTCACCATCATCCGTAATGACATGAGGCGGTCGTGGCTTACAATTACATGTACATCTGTGACGTCAAATTTTGTAACATTCTGGGACTGCCAACTGGTGGTGGCCCCCAACGGCAAAGAAATTTTCCCATCCCTACCAAACAGTCTCCTATCAACTTATTGTTGGTGTCGGCAGGATCTGGGGAACATCTACATGTATATGCTGTGAATTCCTGAAAACAAAATAATGTGGCTTTTTTAACAGGATGTAGGTGCAGGATTACCAGAGGACAAAAAAAGACTAAATAATTCAAAACTCATCCATGACAGTTATTTGCCTCTTTTGAGGATGATAATAAGGACAGATTGCTGATGCTGATCTATGTCGAGACTGTTAAGAGAGCTTCATTTCTGGGACAAATTTGCATCATGTTCACGTTCAAGGAAATTAATTCAGTTGTTCTCATGGGATATTATGGACGTTTTTCAGTATTCCCAAATGTACCTCAACAACCAGGGCTTCCGTGTGCCGGTGAAGACCGTGAGTATTTCTTTTTTCACGAGATCTGTTCCTGTTTCTAACACTTCAAAATATATCATTTTCTTACATAAAAACTGATGGCTGACTTACTGTACAGATCTGCACTCATGCTGCACTCATGTTTGATTGGACTTCAAACATGGCTGCCAGGCAGCCATCTTGAAAATGGACTTTGGCCCATATATCATCAATAGTAAATGTTAGGATGTTCTAATGTTGCCTAAAATTTACCTGCATAGATATTTAATATCTATGCAGGTATCCTTTGCATGGATGCCAAAATTTCAGGGAGACTGTGAGAGTCACGGTTTCACTTAGTCTATCAGAGAGGTGAGCACAATGTCCCTGGACATTTCATTAATCATGAATATTTGAATGTTTCAGGGAACATGTATCGTCGCGGTGCCAGAAGATGGCGTAAGCTCTACCGTGTGAACGGACATCTCTTCCAGGCAAAAAGATTCAGTCGAGTGAGTAAAATTCTGAGACAATATCCATGCTAACTTTCTAACATTATTCATCATTTCATTGACCTCCCGCCAACTTCGTTGCTAGGGGATTTCGTACATGCTAATGACCTTTCGGTAGCAGAATTCGTATTTTGGACCTGTCACATGAGTTGGTTTGCCCGCCAGTTAAAGTAAGTACACACTCATGAAATCTCCGTAAATAAACAAGATGGCGGGAGTGCATGCAAGATAATTTGACCGTGAAAAAGCCACCTTTGTGGGTTGACTGTCTTCTGCTTCAGTGACCCATGTCAGTTTCTCCGACAATATTGGTCTGTTTATTCCATGTTTATCGTTGGATATTTTGACCCCTGACTCTCTCTCCTACTGCATGTCAAAATCCTCATGTGTACTCTTTTTGTGAGCCGCTCCAGCAAAAGCAGGTGCTTGTTGCAACTGATCATCGTTGGTCGCCATTTAATTTTTACTCAACTACTTTCACTGCTGTCTACTACTGTTGTCAACCTGCAGAGACGTACATTTCAGCTGTTGTGTTGTAAGGCCGTTAACCCTTGCCTCGTTGCAACAAGCCCCTACCAGGTACTTTTGGTGGAGCAGGTCACATTTGTGTAACATGTTTTATTGTATACATGTACAGTAGAAAACGCGTAAGTCAGATTCAGGTGGACCAGAGAATTTCATCTCACAAAATGTGATCCAAGATTGGTGATTTTTCGACTTGTGCGGATCCGACTTGACAAGCGTTTTCCACTCTATTTACCAGTGATCCTTTTGAAGTATCCCTCCCTTCAGCGTTTTATTTATCGACCGTCTAAATATTTTTGTCACTTTTCTTTTCTAGAGAGCGTTTTGTGCTTACTGTCAAGACCGTATCTGGGGTTTGGGGCGCCAGGGTTTTAAATGTGTCAACTGTAAGCTACTAGTTCACAAGAAGTGTCATCGTCTTGTCAAGCTGCCCTGTGGAACAACTTACGTAAGTGGACTTGCAAATTGTTACAGTTTAGAGAGGTGGGAGGGGGTAGGAAAGAATTCTGATGTAAGCAAGCATAAAAATGCTGTCGGATATTGTGAGATAAGTTTCTTTGTGTGTACGTGTAATAAGTCGCATGCTTGCATGTGGTTGTCAGTCCAAGTTTTGTCCAAAAAATGGGTAAAATCCTCATTCTTGGTCACACTAACCTCCACTCTGTCTACAGCCCTCAACTCTAAAGAGTCAGGCTAGTTTTGTCCAAGAATGTTCATTTACCTCAAATTTTATGACAAAGCTCCGGCTGCCTGTGGTCGAACATTCTATTTTGGTACCGGTATAGCAATCACCACATTTGCTGAAAACGACAAAATTCACCAAGAAAAAAATGGAGATATGAATCTGAAATTCAGATCTCCTGATTTTCCACCTGACAGTACAGCAGATGTCTAACATATTGAGTTGTGACTATTTTCCAGGAGCCCAATGCCAACACAAGTTCAATGTCGTGTCCTGCGGATTCAGAATCGAACGGAGACAACACTGTGACCAGAAGTAAGTACTCAGAGTTCATTGTAGTAATGAGAAAAATGTGAGGCCTTTATAGCCTCATCATACTTGTTCAGTGAGGCAGAACTAAGCCTCATTTTACTTGTTCTGGGAGGCAGAAGTAAGCCTCATAACCTAATCATACTTTCTCTGGTATATCTCAATTATGTCCTTTTCAGATCTGGAATTTGACTCAAGCTTCAGTCGAGAGGTAAGTTTTTGGAAAAAATTGAAGAATGTTGGTGAAGTAGCCAGTATCTGATGCAAAGACAGTGGCCATGTGGCGCCCTTAGTGTCGGATCCAAGATCCAGAGAAAAAGGGGCCCACCCGACCCTTCCAGATTAAACACTCATGATCAATTACAAAGATTTTTCCAACGTTCAAAATTTTCTGGTCAATTGCAAATATTTTCCAGAAAAAGTGGGGGCCCGGGGCAGATGCGCCCCCATCCCCCCTTGCCAGTGACCCTGGGACAAACTCTTCCTGAATCTATTCCCTTGGTTTATCTCTGAATGATTGATGGATATCTTTATATGTATTTCATGCCACTTTTTCCCTCCAGCCAGAGGAAGAGTACGAGGTAGATTTCAGATAATAGTGCCATCGTTGTAGAATGTTCACAGTTGAGTTTTTGGCTTTTGTTCAGATATATCGGGTGTCCCAAATAAAGTGAACCGCTTTTTGACAAGTATTTTCTCAGCGATAGATAAACCGAATTCATTGGAATTTTTCACAGAGTAACCTCAGGGTACCATCAACAAGTCTGCAAAATATCTAAGAGATCGGTCACAGATTGTGCGAGTATTGTCAAATTCAAAAGAGCATGTCAAAAAATCCAATATCAGAGCTAATGCAATGTGACATTTATCATGTTCACGCAGGTGTTGACATGCTGTTCTGAATTTGACAATGCTCGCATAATTTGCGGCCAATCTCCTAGATATTTTGCAGACTTGTTGATGATACCCTAAGGTTACTCTGTGAAAAATTCCAATGAATTCGGTTCATCTGTCGCTGAGAAAATACTTGTCAAAAAAAGCGGTTCACTTTTTTTGGGACACCCGATACATGTACACCAAAAGTGCAGTTGTAAGGTCACAGATCCTGGCATTGCCAGGGTCCAGCTTCTCCTGCTGGTGATGGTTGGCATTGCTGACCACACAGCAGGCTGTTTATATCTTTGAATAGAAGTCCTGACACTGACGCTTTTGGTATGATAATGTTGGAGGAGCTAGATTCCAGTGGCAAAGCCAGGTGGTCTCTGTGACCTTGCAAGCATTGTGCATGCACCGTGCATGGGGGAGGGGCATGTAACAGAAGGGGTGGGGACCATGTAAAGGAGGGAAGGGGTGTTGATGTCACTGTTGATGATTTCTGCAAGGAGGTACTGTCAACTTGTTTCAGGTTGTTATTTATTAGTTGTTAATTGGTAGTTAATTGTTTTGCTTGAGTTCTTGTTATATCTGTTGAGTGTGCGACTTGCTCAGGAGGTCACTTTCTCAAGAGTATGTTTAGACAGGGGTTAGACTAGATTTGGATGTGTTGGCTTAATCTTGCACGCAGTCTGTGTCTAGAACAAGAATCTGATACATGGAGAACCATCCTAGAATGATCCAAGTATAGTACGTTCCTATGGAGAACCATCCAAGAATGATCCAATTATAGTATGTTCCTATGGAGAACCATCCTAGATGATCCAATGATAGTACGTTCCTATGGAGAACCATCCTAGAATGATCCAAGTTTATTAAGTTCCTATGGAGAACCATCCTAGAATGATCCAAGTATAGTACGGTCCTATGGTTTATGTGGATAACCATCCTAGAATGATCCAAGTACACGTATAGTGTCTTCCTGTGGTTGATGAGCACTCAGTATCATCCTGTTGCAACTTTGGCGTAGAACTGTCCTTCCTTTGTGCGTACCTTATGGTGACTGCTCCTGCCAGATGAAAGGGGCTCGAAACTTGAGTTTAAGCCAGCACAGAGTGATACCACACAAAATAAAATAGTGCAAGTACTTTTTCTTATAATGTTACCATTCACTGACTTGGGATTACAATAGAGCTTTCACAGTCAGTTCTTTTTACGCTAGGAATTAATCCACCATTGATTTTCAAGCTGATTTTGCATTGCGACTTGCTTTGCAACTGGGCACTCGATCGCCGTAGTGGACTCGCCAGACGTGATTTCCACCAATGGCGAAGATGTGGTCAATTTCAGTCGGCAATCGGTCGGCGACCGGTATCAGTTCCTTGCGATCGTATTCAATCGCAGGTAGCTGGTTGCAAAGCAGTCGCAACGCAGAAAATCAGCAGTGGATTCCTAGCTTCAGGCACATTTGCCCCACACAGTACGTGGAGGTGGTGAAAAAAGACACAGCTATTTTGACATTTTCCCATGGATCACTCTGTGCTCCTTTTGTTGTCTGTGGATCAGTCAAGAAGCATTCTACCTCTCATTACACACCGTGTGACAAAAGATTTGCTTATTCAAGATGTGTGTTGTTGTAAACATCACTTGGATAATACACCCGTGTCTTCCCAAAAGATTTCTTTCAAACTTTGTGTTCTGTTTTTCCTGCTGCATGGAAAGAACGTGAAAGATGAGGTAATTTTGATCAGAGTGTGTTTGTTATTTCATGATAGCATAAAGGAATCAAAGTACCAGGTTGTACAGGATAAAAGGTTTACTGTTAAGTTCAAAACGTCTCAGCTTAGTGTTCATTGGTGTACTTACTTCTTCTGCCTTTGGCACCACAGGTTCTCAATCTAAGGAAACTTATCTAAGGAAACTTAACCCCTTAACTGGGTACGGCGTACTATTACGTCATTACGAAATCCAGGGAATCCCCGAAAACACCCGAGGATCACAGCTTGCGTAATAGTATGCCTTGCAAGGAAATGGCGCATCACAGTGCATAGGACGTCATATCACGTCCGGAACCTTATGTGTCAAATACTTTTGGCAAATTTTTTTTAAGAAAGAAAAATTTGAACTAAAAAAATTACATACATGTAGTTAAGGGGTTAACCATGAGGGAAATACCTGACGATGTTGTCTGATCCTGTGCTCCTTGTGATTGGCTGAGAGAAAACTGTTTGAATTTTTTTTCGTCTTTGTGATTCCATTCTTGACTAATTTCTTCCCTCCTCAGCCGATATCATCTGGTGACGACAACTCTCTCGGTTTGAAGGATTTTGATCTCCTCCGTGTGATCGGCCGCGGTAGTTATGCGAAGGTGCTGCAGGTGGAGTTGAAGAAGACGAGGAGGATATACGCCATGAAAGTCATCAAGAAAGAACTGGTCAACGATGATGATGTAAGTGGAAGCACTCTGGCTCATCTTGCTCCATTCTCCCATCGCAGGGCTTTGTGTGCGAGCGTATGAAGAGGAGCGATACCAAAGCCCTGCAACTGGAGGATGATCTTGCCCTGACAAGCATTCCAAGCACCCCTACCCTTGCTCATTCCACTAATGACTTGGGTGTAGTCGAAGGGTGGACTGACCATAGGTCTTGCTATGTCGAGAGTCTGGCCTCTCAGCCACTTTGGTCCATTAATCTCACAATAAAAAAAGTATTGTGAGTCTGGCTTTATATTATAAAGATGTTTGGCCATGAAGAATGGGGACCCGGCAACCCTGCAGGCAGCGCTGCTAGCATAATACCTCTAAGACATAAAAAAGGTGCCAAAAACAAAACAAGGATATCACATCACAACTTCCTTTACGCTGCATGTAACAGTGCAAAATCTTTGTTGTTTCACTCACTGCACCGCCACGTGGAATAGTTAAGTGTTTTCTTCATTGTCAGTTCTGTGATAACAAATGTTGTCGCGTTTCAGGATATTGATTGGGTTCAAACAGAGAAACATGTGTTTGAGACGGCGTCTAATCATCCATTCTTGGTTGGTCTGCACTCTTGCTTCCAAACGGCAAGTCGGTAAGTCCACTCAACTCAAAGCCAACAATATGATTAGGTAGTTTTCAATTTAAGCAGTGTTGCCACAAATCGAGCACAAATCTGAAGTAGTACATCATAAACTTCTGATGGTACCCTCTCTAGCCACATTGTTTAAGAAAGAGGGTACGAATTGGGAATACAGGGTGCCGCAGAAACATTACCCCTTCAGAGAATGCTTCTTAAAACTGAGTTTTGTTTTGCAGTTTGTTCTTCGTGATTGAGTTTGTGAACGGTGGTGACCTCATGTTCCACATGCAGAGGCAGCGCCGACTGCCAGAGGATCATGCTCGGTTTTACTCGGCGGAGATAACATTGGCTTTGAACTTCCTACACGAGAGGGGTAAGGATCATCTGATATTTTACTAAGTGAAGTTAATCATGGGTTTCCAGATAATCAATACGCGAGAATGGTTGTCCAGTTGTGGGACAGATTATGCTCTTCATCCATGTGATACAGAGAGTGACACTCTTGGACTCTCCAGGCTCTCTGGTTTCCTTCTGCTATACATTAACTTACTGAATGTTGAACTCACCCAATACACCTTGGATGAGATGGCTATTACCGGGTATATAACCGTGTGTAATATGTCCCCAGGTATTGTATACAGAGATCTGAAGTTGGACAATGTTCTCCTGGATTCAGAGGGGCACATCAAGCTCACAGATTACGGCATGTGCAAGGTTAGTGGATGAAAAATCAGTTTTAGTGCATTGTGTCTTGCAGGCTTTCGCACAGAGGTAACACTGAACTTTTTGCCATTTTTTCGCCAAAATCTGTATTTTGTGTCATCTGGGGTGCTGTTTGCCCTCCCCCCCCCCCAATAATTATGCTACCTACGACTATCATATCAATATCATTACTGGATGACACTGTGAGTACTTATCAACTTGATTTTGCAGGAGGGTATAAGACCTGGTGACACAACAAGTACTTTCTGCGGTACACCAAATTATATCGCACCAGAGATATTACGGGGAGAAGAGTATGGTATGTACATCACTCATTTCTATCCAGCATTATCCATCCAGGCCCTTGTTTTATATACTTTGGCAATCGGTGTCACAATACGCTGTCCTGCTATATCAGGAAGTGGCACTGAAGTCTTGAAAGTTTAAAATTCCTTATGACTCTGCGTACAGGCTTCACTAATCATCTGGGTTTCTCTCTCCTTGCAGGTTTCAGTGTGGATTGGTGGGCGTTGGGCGTGCTGATGTTTGAGATGTTGGCGGGAAGATCGCCTTTTGATATCCTTGTTGACAATCCTGATCAGAACACTGAGGACTATCTCTTCCAGAGTAAGAATGTTAATGATCTGTCATCAGAAATGTCCACAACGTTCATATTCCTCTTTTGTTTGTTCTCCAATTTGTTTCCCATTCTGAAACGTGTTGATTATTTCAGAGTTTCTTTTCTGTAAGACATTCACCTGCCTTTTGACCTGAAATTTATTCATCTTTGTCTGCCTTTCAGTCATTCTTGAAAAAACAATTCGTATTCCAAGATCTGTGTCAGTCAAAGCAGGGTCAATTCTAAAAGGATTTCTGAACAAGGTTGGTAGAACTACATATACATATAGTTATAATGTGACCACTCATGGATAGGGCATCTACACCGGGTCCTGTTGACGTTTGACTAGAGCTCATCACCATATAACATAAGGCAAATTTAATGTACAGCAGGAGGAAACCAGAATGGCCAGAGAAAAACTGTGCTGTCAAAGAGGGTCACCCCCACCATTACATGAAGAGGGAAGATCAAACCGGAACCGGTTTCCATTGTGCCATTGTGGTTTCCAAGGCCCCAAAAGGGGTGTCGGGGTGGCGCAATAGAAACATCGGCGCCTGCCACCACTGAGGTCGCAGGTTCGATCCCCGGGTCGTGCAAGTGGCTTTATGTGGTAGAGAGGGCGATCTCTCCTCGACATCGTAGGTTTCCTCTGGGGTCTCCGGTTTCCTCCTACATATCGTTAATATCGTCCAATATTGTTTGATGAGTAGCTATAATGCCTTAAGTGGGCGCTTGCACTCCTGAGATAATATATTTAAAAAAAAAAAAAAAATGCGTGCGTTAAAAGAGGACAAATATGATATGAAATCACTCCCGTGGGGTTTTTCCACGGGAGTGATCACTCCCGTGGAATAACTCCCACGGGAGTGATTTTTAAATAGCTCCCGTGAAAGCCCCCAGGGGAGTGATCAATAGCTCCCGTGGAAATTTCTCCTGACATGCACTGTGTTAGGAGAATGCAGGTGGAGGTCTCATAGCCCCATCCCAGAAAAGGTCCCAAAAATGCTTGCCTGATATGTACTTCAGAGAATCAAGACCTAGTTTTCAGCACACATTGAAAAAATGCAGGCAGAACGCTAATCTATTCAGATAGAACATAGCACATTTTACACGAACAGTAACGTCGGCGAACGTATAAGCACTTTCAGAATTGAATGCAGTGTGGCTTTAATGTGAATAGCTGTTTGTATAATTCCTCATTCCATTTCAGACGCCCACAGAGCGACTCGGCTGCCATCCACAGACGGGTTTCGTCGATATCCAGTCGCATCCATTCTTCCGTAGTATCAACTGGGAGATGTTAGAGAACAAACAGATACCTCCACCGTATAAACCAACCGTCAGAGACGAGCGAGATCTTGAACATTTTGATCCTCAGTTCACTAACGAACCAGTACAGCTCACCCCTGACAACCCGTAAGTTTATTGACAAATTGTGACCCTCCACCACAAAACCAGTCAGAAATGGCTCTGAGGTTGGCAGGTTGGGACCCAATTATCTGTCAATTTCAGTATTGTCTGCCTATTGTGATTAATGTCTGCGTGATTCTATTTCTTTACATTGGAAAATGCACTGGCCTCCTTTTGGTGTCAGAGGTCTTTGAACAAAACTACCAATGACTTGCTGGAAAATGGAGCAAAAGTGCTTTAATAGTTGTGCATTTATTTCTGAGAGGAATTAAGACCTCACCATCAGTCAGTCACGTGAACTGAGAACGAACCCAAGGTACTTATTCCCTTTAAAAAAATCTTGTTGGATGTAAGGCTGAGTAAGTGTATCATGATGAATAGGGCAATAAATCGTATTGAAATATGTGATGGTTTCTGAATATGCCTTAAGCAAAGAAAGAAAATAATGATTGTTTGCTCTCGTTTTCAGGAAAGTCATTGCAAAGATTGACCAGTCAGAATTCGATGGCTTTGAGTACGTCAACCCGTTACTTATGTCCGTCGAAGATTGCGTTACATAAACTGTGATACTGAACGGAATCTTCAAAATACATGCCCGTCGGACTTGCACCCGGGGCGACGGGGGACGTTCAATGCTGTGCTTGTTCTACACAATTTTCCGTGGGATTTTCCCCAAAAGACGTTGTCAGTATTGGCATCCGGTGCCATTTCTGACAAAACAAAGCAGTGATATATGGAGAACTTTGAAAATGAAACAGGGCCGTGTAAGTTAATCAAAATCGAACCAAACGTAGTGGTTTATTTTGGGGCAAGAAGTAAATGGAAATACATTTACTGTTAGAAAATAGGACTTCTCGGTCTTACACTGACGGTGCCACCTCGTGGCGTTAGTTCGCGGGTTCCTCATTGCATGGGCATTTCTCACCCCTTCAAAATTGAAGGGAATGTAAGGATTTAGACTAAAGGTGCCGTTGGATTTCTTCATGGCTTGTAATGTTAGTGTTGAACTGTTTGTAGTAATGATAGACGAACACTTCATGGCTTATAGTTCCAGTTCCAGTTGTCATATTAATTCAATACGCGTAATAATGTGCTAACAGTGTTGTCTCGCAATACACAGGAGAAAATGCTAGTCAGCTTTTGTGAATAGATATTTGTAAGATTTCCATGCATATCATGTAAAAATCAAGCAGAATTGGACAAAATCTGTGCCTTTGTGAGATGAAATTACCAGTAGTAAGTTGTGACCAGTCTGTTTGTGGCGTGTTTTGTGGTCACATATCGGTGCCCACAGGTCGACATTGCATCTTGAAGCACCTCACAGCAACTAGCTTTCCGGCGATGGAAGCAACTCGGAGTGACTGATCAGTTGCCGATTTTGTCGATCTGAGCACGCTTGCGTCTCCGAGCAACTGCCGGATCCGCTAGTTGAGTGTGTTGTTCGAGGTAACTGTCAGTTTCTCCGAGTTCCTCTCAATCGCTGAAATGTCGACCTGCGCGTGGTGGTTTTTTGATCTGCGACGGATCCATCGAGTTGCTTCAAGACGCAATGTCGACCTGTGGGCACCTTATCTACTCGGTATATCCTGAAGCACCAGGCCCCTATGCCTATTCGGTGAATGAATGTTTGCATCATTCCAGGTTTTACAAAATGTGTCCTGTTTCTAGACACATTCCGCTATTGTTAACATAGAAAGCGCGAGGACAATCTTATCAAGTGTGAACAGATATCGTGCATATTCCGTCAGTTATAACCTTGGAGAAGTCAAACAAGATGTTGTTGTCTTGTTGTTGTCGATGCTAAACAGTGGTCTGCACAGCAGTCAGAGTGGTCTTTGCGGCAGTCATAATGGTGTACATGACAGTCAGAGTGGTCTACGTGGCAGTCAGAGTGGTCTACATGGCAGTCAGAATGGTTTACATGTCAGTCAAAATGGTCTACATGGCAGTCAAAATGGTATAGATGGCAGTCACCAATGGTCTATGTGGCAGCCACAATGGTCAGTGTGGCAGCCAAAATCGTCTATACGGCAGTGACAGTGGTCTATTGGCAGTCACAATGGTCTTTATGGCAGTCACAGTGGTCTATGTGGCAGTCACAATGGTCTAAATGGCAGTCGCAATGGTCTAAATGGCAGTCACAATGGTCTACTGGCACTCACAATGGTCTTTATGGAAGTCACAATGGTCTATGTGGCAGTCGCAATGGTCTATGGCAGTCACAGTGGTCTTTATGGCAGTCACAATGGTCTATGTGGCAGTGGCAATGGTCTAAATGGCAGTCACAATGGTCTACTGGCACTCACAATGGTCTTTATGGAAGTCATAATGGTCTATGTGGCAGTCGCAATGGTCTATGGCAGTCACAGTGGTCTTTATGGCAGTCACAATGGTCTATGTGGCAGTGGCAATGGTCTAAATGGCAGTTACAATAGTCTGTGCGGCAGTCATTGTAACTCATTTATTAAATAGCTGATGATGAGTACCGGTAGGTGTTGGCTTCTCATGTTAAATGTTCTATATCTGTGTTGATGGTCATTTTCTTAGTTCAACCAGAACACAAGCTTGACTCCCTCTGCATACACATGAACATGTCTTACTTTGTCAAAAAAGGTGCTATGATAATGGATTTAATTTGTGGGTGTTTTTTTCTTCGATTGCATATTCTTATGAGGTAGAATCAGAATGTATGCTAGGAAGATGTTCATTTAGGTTATTTTGACACTAAAACGGATCTGGGAAAGTTTTGGTGGGGTAGTTCTGACCTTAGATATGAAGTTGCTCTTCCTGGCCCTGAATGCGACAACCAGAGCCAGCCAAGAATTCTCACACCAAATATCAGGAGGAAAATTACCATATTTAAAATATATCTTTATTATCAATAATAACCAAGTTCATATCAAAATTAATCAATCTATAATGTATGATGTGTACTGTATGCCTTAAGATATAAAATAACACAACTGCATCTGGTTTGAGCAGACAACAGGTCATATGAATAAAGACTAGCAAATGCTTTTACTTCAGATTTGTACAGCATTACCTAGTGCACTTGTACGGAAAAATTCAAGTAAAAGCATTTACTACCTAGTCTTTATTCATATGACCCATTACATGTATCTTCTATCATAGTTTTCTAAAAGCCTTTGAAAGTAATTGGAAAGAATTTTTAAAAAATTCTTCAGATGGTTGTTAGGAGTACCACTGGATGTGAGAAAATTTTTACAGAAGATGCCGACTGCTGGACTCTCGGGTGGTTAACACATGTAATTAACTGGTCAACAGACAAGATTTGACTCAAGTATAATTTGCCTGCAATGTAAGTGTTGTGGCCTTCTTATATGGAATATTATTCCTTCTTGGGTTTTTGCGACCTGATTTATTCCTTTTCATCATGTTTCATTTGTTCTGGGGAACTTATTCTCGTGTTCCCTTATTCTACCTCAAGAGGCGACTTAAATGAAATTAAAATATCTGAAACCTTGGAAATGGTGCGGAGTGGCTATTTGTATTTTGCGGAACGGAATGGAATGAAACGGAATGGAATGAAACGGAATGGAACATTATTGTTCCGTTTTGCAAAATACAGATTACAAATGCAAATCTGTATTATGCGGAACGGAACAACCTCATTCCAGGTTGTTGGTCATTTGTTCTGTTCCGTTTCGTTCCGTTCCACAAAATACAAATAGCCATGCAGATTCTAGCTTCTATCATGAAAAAAAGAGAGAACCAAGATCATGAAACAAGTTGAGCTTCACATGCTATGTTATTCTCTGTACTTTTATTAAATTTGACACATATCAGATCACAGCTTCATTCCATAGTTAACCATTTATAATATTTTGCATACGTAAAAATTAATCTTTTTTCAATAAAGAAATATCTATGAATTATTGTCTTCAGTTGTGAAGATTATCATGTTGAAATAAAACATCATGGTCGATGTACAAGTGACATTTTGTCTTCTTCATTTTGTTTGTTAGGTACCAATCTATTTGTCGCTCCGTACCGACCGTAAGTCCCTGAGAACACGACTTTTCCCAAACTCCTCCACAGTGCCGTCGCATTCCGCATTTTATAATGCTCCACTTACGACACTGTCCCCAGGTGCCTTAGTGCCTTATTTTCCATCCCCATATCAAATATAGTCAAAGTAATAAGGATAGAACTATTTTCGCGCATGGTCATCGAAAAGGAGTGACTTTCGTCGCACTAGACTGCTCCTCTATCGTAGCGGCTCGAGGACAAAGGACCAGTCATGTCAGCTAACGGGAATTCCCGTGACGTAATAGAGGGTATTTCCCCATCCAGAATGACGGGGATTGCAACCTGATTCTCGGGATTTTGACCAAAATATGGGAAAAGGGGAATGCCAATCGGGCATCCAAGGGGGCATGAGTGATTCTCATATATCATGGCAAGAAGTCAAACTGCACAATAAGCCAGAAGACAAGTGGATTGTCGTGAATGGCGATGTTTATGATATTTCTAGGTGGGCCCGGAAGCATCCAGGTGGCGCTCGCATCATCAGTCATTATGCTGGGGAAGATGCTACGGTAGGCCTGAATAGTGAATGATCATCACTGAAATATATTGTCAACTTAACCAGACAGGCCTCTCATACACAAGGCCAGTCCCCCCTTCCATTGATATGGCCAAGTAGGGTCTAGGCCTGTTTGTTCTAAGTTTTTTAAGTTAGGCTAGGTCTATGCGTTGTGGCAGGCGGCGGCGCGGTGGTGGGCTGAACTCAAATAACTGTGGTCGGGAGTGTAAGTGATGTTACTCC
The DNA here is from genome assembly GCA_002633025.1 of Notospermus geniculatus. Lineage (NCBI taxonomy): Eukaryota > Metazoa > Nemertea > Pilidiophora > Heteronemertea > Lineidae > Notospermus > Notospermus geniculatus. Next base: position 75,497 of record NMRB01000937.1, on the reverse strand, counting down.
GTGGCACACAATGTAAAGCCGATTGCTCAGTGTGGCTTATTCCGTCAATAGCATACCGCCCAGTTTCTATTTTTACCAGCAAAGGTCGGACAAACATCGGGGGCTAGATCAACTAGATTTTACTGAGTGACCACATTGTCAAAGGTGAGAGAGGACAAAAGCAGGGTCAGACAAACAATGTAATTGACGACAAGTTTGACGTCATTCGGGCAGTTCGCTATTGGTGACGTTTTTTGGGCACTGATCGGGGATTCTAAATTCGTTCCCGGCAGTGTTAGACTCTCTGGTGGAATGGCGGTCTCAAGTATTGAAATGGGCCTACTGGTACTTTTAAACGTTTTCTTCTTTACTTACAGGATGCATGGACTGCATTCCACAATGACAAAGACTTTGTCACCAGATTCATGAAACCACTTCGCATTGGCCACATTACTGACTCTAAACCGTCCAAAGAAGTACGTACGGTACTTTAGTAGCAGACGTGGGGTGATGATGTGAGATATCTGAAAAATGGCGAACTGGCACAGTTTACGTCACCACGTAGTGCTGTAGGCAATGTGATCACATTGCTGTTTGTGCCCTGCAGTAGATGTAGATCTGGGGTGCCTCATTGCAAACATGGGATACTTGGCTTGTGTCTCATGTTGACCAATTCATTCACAATGATGACTTCATGATGAAAA